>JFZS01000144.1:0-61677 GCA_000709145.1 Balansia obtecta B249
GTGCCACTGGGGAGGGGGGCTGCTTACACTTATTCATTCCAATCTCTCTCTCTCTCTCTCCAATGCCCGGGAAGAAACAAACCAAGGTGCCTCGCACTGTTCCTTGGCAGGCAGGCAATGATCAAACGTTCGACAAGGCTCGGAAAAGCGGGGTGTGAGCATCAATGAATGTGGCAACGACACAAAAACGGACAGGTACACATCAATGTCGACATATTCTGGGCTGATGGATGGGCTGACGAACGAATGGGCCAGCAGGGTGACGCTACCCAGCAGCAAGAGCTGCGACATTATGCATTACACGCAAGACACGACTGGATGCGAACGTTCGGAGTGGGTTATCACAGCTGAACAGCAACAGAAAGCTACAGAAGCAAGGAACTACAGAGTCAAGGACGAGGAACTACGGGGGATCAGGTATTAGGTGGCATGTCTCGACGACCATGACTGTCTCTGCTTGATGGACGCTCTAAACCAGCCTTGATCAAGAGGGAGCTGGCCTCTACCGGTTAAACAGTAAGCATATGTCCTCCCCCCCAATGACGACTCCGTTTCGCCCCCCCGCATCTGCTCCTATGTAAAGCATGTTTTGTCCTCTCCACCACGGCATTCAACCCGACACGACTTAACCTCCAAGCGACGCAGCTCGACACCCTCAGTCCTAGCGACCAATACACAGTCGATTTATTGTGGACCAGTCACGCGGGTGACAGTCGAATTCGACCCTCAAGCACAAACAACGGAGTGATGAGTCCGGGCCTGATTAAACAACCTGTCACAACCTTGCCAGCATCATTACCCCCCCGCTTCTACACAACACCTCCGAACCACTCGGAAATGCAGAGAGAACGGGCGGCAACAGGGCAGTTGAGGCGGGGCCCAGGACAGAACGAGACTGATGCAGAAAGCGCCATGGAGGATCCCACAACCCATGGTTCCATTATGACCCGTCATGTAATTTGCCCATCCCGTGCATGGGCAGGGATTCAAATCAACTCGCCACGACAATTGACGGCCGATCAAGTGGGTGGGGTGACATGGGCAAGTCCGCATGTCTCACTTGGCTCTGGTTCTCTTCTAAACCTGACTTCAGCGCAGCCATGTAGGAATAGAGGCGTAGTACGTCGTACGCCGTACGCGGTACGCCGTACTCCGTACCTGCCTCGGTGTTTAGGTACGTGGTAGCAAGACGTAGTAGCAGCTGCCTAGAGTGGAAGCCCGGCGTCTCAGATGGGCCAGCAAGCCAGGCAGTAACACGACACGTAAGAGCATCGTCCGTGGCGAGTTAGCATGCCCACCGCCCATGCTGATGCGTTCTTATGCGGGCCTTGGACATGGCGATGCGAGCAGCAAGCACTCGGTACCCAGACCAAGCTTGCGTCACCATTCGCCCACCCAGAAGCAAACCTTTGGAGCCTTGTTTGTTCCCGCCCAATAAGAGCGGGCCCATGACCGGAAGGTGCACGCAGCCTCATACAGACCGACCCGCACTTGCCAATCAAGTGCCGTGCAGACGGGTACAGCAGCCACCACCCACTGCCCCACTGCCCCACTGCCCCCCACTGCTCCGGTCGACCATATTTATCCAGGCGCCACCAAGTCAAGGTGTCAAGGTGCAACAATATTTCTCTTTCGGGTCACTGGGGAGAGAACAGGTCTCCGCCACCGCAGCTGAAGCCCAGCTCCCATCACTCCACCCCCGCATGGGTGGCCGCATGGGTGGCCGCATGGGTGGGTGGGTATTGGGCCTACATGGCGTGTCTGCATACGTCATGGAAACCGCGCCTGTCTACCTACGGACGTAATCGCCCAAGATATCTTTTACATCCTTTTACATCCGTGTTCCCAGCACACTCGTCTTGTCCATTCGTCTGCGCCGTACGCGCCTGTCCTCCGTAGTCCTCCGTAGTCCTGCATTTTCTGCTCCTCCTCACGTTCGGTTTTGGAAGCACTATGGGTACAACGTGGCCGGCTGCTGGAGCCAAAATTGTGTGAATCACAACCAACCATCTCGACCACTCGTTTAGAAATAACTGCTCAATAAATTGCAAAAACTCAATACAACAAATACTACAAGTGTCGCGACTCTACTTGCCGGGTATCAGCGTCATGTATAAATTCCCCACCCACTTGGCCCCATGCGCCGCTGCATTTAAAAAAAAAAAAAAAAAAAAAAAAAAAAAAAAAGGTAGGCCGGCTCCGGAGCCTGTACAATCTAGTCTAATATATATATATATAAAGAAACGATAAACAATGCCATGGAATTCCATCACAAAGACGTGGCCAGTATACAAGACAAAAAAAACAAAAAAAAAAAAACCCAGCTGCTGAATACCTAGGGAGATTTGACCAGCTGACTGGGAAATCACACATCCGTCACCAAGTTCTCCCCTTGATCGAGTAAATCTATCACTCTTCTCAAATCCGTGATCAAGCTGCGGCCCAGGCCAACGAGCAGAAGCTTCTCCGCGTTGGCCGGCAAGCCTAGGTAAGTCGGGGGTTCGCGTTCAGGCAGTTTGTGGATCCATGCCATGAAGTCCTGAAGACTCGTTCCGGATGGAACCAAAAGACCACCATCGGGGCCTTCAACCAGTTTGTGCTCGACTTCGTAAGCATCCGGGGTGAGGAACGACTTGACCAGTTGCTCGAGCAATTTAAAATCGCCTTCGTGATCAATCTTGCCGCCATAGGTCTCTGTGACTAGGTATCGAATCATCTGCCACGGAATATTCTGAGGTGCAATGTTCGTTCTCTGGCCAGCAACACTGTTCAGCCAGGTGTCGATAATGAATGCTGAGCATTCGTACTATAGAGCACATCAGTCATAGATCAATGAACAGAGCGATGACGCCCCGGGGCTGCCATGGCTGGCACTTACATCACTGTCGTTGAATTCCCAGAAGCCTCTCCATCCAAGATCTGGGGCATATCGCAGTCGTTCCTGAGCAACAGCATGGAGGAATGAAATGAGCAGGTACAATCTCGTCCTCTCGACGGGGCTCTTTGTGGCCCTGGTGGAGAGCGATGACATGGAGTCCTTCATGTTTGCTCGGATACCCGCCGGCTGCTCGTAAATGAGAACGCGAGAAGCGCGCAGAAGATTGACCGGTATCTTTGGACTTGACTCCATGGAAAGGAACAGCCTGAAGTCTGCCTGAGGGTTGAGCGCCTCCATTCGTTTTTCGAGACTCTGGAGCCAGGTTGGGGCCAGATGAACATTCTTAACCAGAACCCACGATCCATTCTGAGCAGCATTGCTGATAGCCTTGTCGGCACTGGCAAGACCCTCGTTGGATCCCATCGCTATGTTGGTACACTTAACATTCATCCTCTCTACCAAATTGTCCACTTTGTAACTGGCGTCGAAGCCCGGGCTGGATACTAAAGCAATTGGTAATGTGGCCGATACCTGCGTAACAGTGTCCTTGAGGTCCTCCACAAAGTCAAAAATCTCGCTGCCGAAAACAGTGCCCACAAATCGTTCCGCCGCGGGCACGAATCGGTCCATGCGGAAGAGCTTCACGAGTAACAATGACAGCAATGCTTGGTCGATTGGTCCTGTGTTGTCATCCCAAATTTGTGGTACTACTGTCTCCGCTAGTTCTTCCGACAGGAACTTATCCCAGTCGCTTGGTTCAACAATTTGAAGCTTCTCCTTCAAGATGCCCAGTTTCGTGGCCTCTATGAAGGCCTCATCTTTCAATTCAGGAGTTGAAGAGAGGTCCTTGCCTTCGATGCGATTATCGAGCACAATATCTATAAGTGACTTGTCCATCTTGTAGGGGGAAGCCTGTGCGAGTAGCATTCCGAGCGTAATACGATCTTTTTGTAGCAAGCCGAGAGCGGTTCGTTTAAATGTGTGCACAAAAAGGTCCTTGACAATGATGTCCCGACGGGCATTATGGTCAGTCTCGTCAGCCAACCGCTTGTTCCCATGAAGAACGAGCTGAAAGATGTCCAAGAAGTATTGCAGAGAGAACTGATAAAAGTGGTTGAGGAAATGGAGCTGGTCTAGCACGGCAAAAACAGCGCTGCACGAGCTGGCAATCACGCTGTACTGCTGGGTAATCTCCTCAACCTCGGCCATTACGCCCTCCGTATTGTTCATCTTGACGGAGATCTCGGCTGCCTCAGTCTTCAGCCTCTCCAAGGTCTCAATGACATTGTCGTCATCCAGAATATTGCCTCGAGATTCGTTCAAGGCCTGAAGCAATTGCTTTTCCAGTTGACGAAGATGAACCTTGAACTCGCCCTGGAGCTTGATGAGGTTGGTACGCCGCTCATCAACATCGGGCCTCTCAGACTTTAGCACATCGTTGAGCGATTGAGTCTGAAGCGAACTCTTGGTAACGGTGAAGTTGACAAACGTGGTTCGACTGCAAATGTCAGGAGCGAATTGCGCTGATGGGTCACGAGTGGACAGGTATATCTTGAAGGCGGGCGAGAAATCAATTTCCTGCTTGCCCAGCTGGATAAGGACACGACCGCCAGTCCGTTGGTATTCTTTGTTCAAGACGTGGTTCAGGATGGGATCCAAGTGTTCTGCATCTTGAATCAAGATAGGGTTACCGAATCGTAAGGAGCTTTCCAACTGCTTTGTGAAGGTATCATCTAAAAAGCTCGTAACGGTGAGTTTTCTGTCCTTGCATTCTCTTTGCAAAAACTCAGTAACTCGCCCTGAGGGATCGATGATGAGAGGATAGCGGTTGAAGCGCTTAAGAATGATAGCGTTTTCCGTGCACAGGTCGTCCACAGGGAGCGTGTTCTCTTGCCAGCCAAGGCGCTCATCTGCTGTTGACAGATACTCGGTAATTGGGTTCGGAGACTTATACTCGATGCCGGAAAGATGAAGTTGGTGGCACCAGTCATCCATCATTAACTTCCGGAAGGTCTGATCGTAGAAACCGCTGTATGCGAGGAAGGCAGAAGCTGTCAGCACATCGCCAACGAGGGTGCTGATCTGAGTTTCAAACGACTTGCTTCCTTCCTCCCATCGCACTCTTTCTGATGACAGGCTATCAAGCAATCTGACACTTCGGTCAACCTTGAACTGGACCTTGGACATCTCAGATTTGATCGCTTGCGTCTCACTAATAAGTGCAGCATATTCCGTCTTGTACGTGTTGATGCTGGACTCTAGCTCTGCAATGTTGTTTTCGACAGCCTTAGCCTCTGCTTTTGTCTGAAGAGCCTGCTCTTCAAGCTGAGTGACTTCTTCCTTCAAGGGGCCCACACGATCCAAGATGTCTGAATAATTGACTTGAGCTGCTACCCACTGAACGAGAGGCCCACACGCCTTGGATGCTCGGTTGACCTTCTCAAAAGTGAACTCAGGATTTGAGAGGAAGTCATTTCGCATCTTGTTCCTCAAAGCCTTCGTCATCTGCTTGGCGTTGTCAAACATAATGATGCTGGCGATGAAGTCGTCCTTGCGCACGACAGCTTGAACTGCTTTCCAGTCGTTGATCCTGTGACCGAGCAGGGTGCAAACGGCATCTAGAGCCAGTCTCACACCCGAAGGAGGGTTACCCATGGACCGCACCTCAGTTAGATGTTGTCTCTTGATGTTGCTGACACTAGCCTTTGCTTCCTCGACGGCTGGTTCGGCTTTGGCCAGATCCTCCAGTACCACCTTCCTTCTTTTTGCCACTTCCGCCTCCTGCTTTTCCAAAGCCGCCTGAATTTCTAACGAGGTATTTTTTCTCTGTTCAGCTTCTCTCTGATCTGCGACCATGCGCTGCAGCTTCTCGTTTGCTTCTGCATCCTTCTGCTCAAGCTGCGTCTTTTTCTCAGCGAGACTGACCCGCAGGTCTCTTACTTTGTCCACGGTATCCCGGAGCTTCTCCAGACCGACATTGAGATGGCGTTGTTGTTCCTCAAGATCCTCTCGCTTTTCATTATACAACTTGACATACTGACCCACGAAGTCTAGGAAATGGCGGGGTGTCAGGAAAGTGACCTTCTTCTGCTGCTTATACAGCTTCTCGTTGTATCGCTGGATTGAATAGTGGATGTAGACCATAGAGTTGACGACTGCCTCACGGTGCGATGGTGGTAGGTGAAGGCCACGGTAGGCAACAGGAATAGTATCCGGAGCTTGGAAGGTGGTGCGGTCAAGATCAATAGACTGTGTGAGTTCATGGCCCACCTGGAAGAGGGCTTGG
This sequence comes from Balansia obtecta B249, assembly GCA_000709145.1. Taxonomy (NCBI): domain Eukaryota; kingdom Fungi; phylum Ascomycota; class Sordariomycetes; order Hypocreales; family Clavicipitaceae; genus Balansia; species Balansia obtecta. The sequence goes on from JFZS01000144.1 coordinate 6,165, forward strand.
TCTGACCAGTCTCCGAACCAGTTGAGCACACATCTGTTGAATAGGGCAGGACTCGTGGCAGCCTTCGACGAGAGACCATCTTCTGGAGGATTCATTGTGAAGACAACATGCAAGTTGTTCACAATCTGCTGGGTAAACCATTTGTAAAGCTCCTCCGGTGAATCCAAATGCAAGTTCTGCCGTTGGGCTCCCTCTTTGCAAGCAGTCATAAGGGCAGCATACTCATCACCCTCAAATAGACCAGGCACTTCTGCGTTGGCAAGCAGAGTATTCATTCGCTCCAAAAACCCAGAGTCCAAGACGTTGGATTCGTCCATAATAAAGCAAATCTTCTCGCCCTTGCAACCACATCGTCGGAGCACATCACGAAGGTCTTCATCGAAATCCTCGCCTGAATATTTACCGTGTACTTTGATCTGGAACACCTTGAGGCCATTCATCCAGGCGACAAATCGGGATAAAGTGGTCTTGCCACTACCACTTACGCCAATGAGAATCAGGTGGCCTTGAGGCTGCCTAAAGACACGATCTATGCGCAGCACGTGCTCCAAAACATCATTGAAAAGAATGAGAGGGACGTCGACTTCCTCCTCGCAGAAAGTCTTGAGTCTGGCTTTAACGAATTCTCGGAGCTCTTCTCGGTCTACGGGGACATAATTTTTGGAAAGCCAGTTGGAGAAGAGAATGGGACCTCCAAGGGCCTTTTCCTCTTCAATGTTCGGGAAATGCTCAAGCGCAATGCGGCGGACGGCGTCGTCGGTCCACTTCCTCTCATCTTCTGCGACGAGACGGTCTTGAAAGAGTCGGAGTGCTTCGTGGGCCCAGATGCGAATCAGCCCCTCAATTGACAAAGTTTCAAGAGGCTTGATAGCTTCATACACGCCGCGGACCCAACGGGTAAGTTCACGAGGACTGTAGACATAGTGAGGCTGAATCTTGGGTGTAAATCTTTGCTGCGATTCCAGATAAAAGCGAACCATGGCATGCGTGAGTGCTTCGGCATATCCACGAAGGGCTGGTATGATCTTCAGAACAGCAGAATTGAAAGTTCCGTAGATCTGGTTGAGGGACAACTCTCCAGGATAATCGACCATGATGAGAGGGGCATGACGGAGGAATCTAGCACCAAGTGGTGTACGGCCAGCATCTGTGGGTGGGTTGCAGGCACCGACAAACTGAATACGATCTAAAGTCACCCATGACTTGACTGAAGTGCGCCAGAAGCCATTGTGCTCGACAAGTTGACGCAGGAACGATATAGCACGTTGCGTTCCGTAATTGTCAGGTGCCGGCAAGTTGATTTCATCGCAGAAGACAACAAGCCAGCGACCAATTTGAGTGGGCGACAGCATAACGCCATTAGGTGTCTTCTTGTACTCACAGTACTGCTCGAAAGTCTTGATGAGCAAGTCAGGTGTAGTAGCACTGGAGAAGTTGAGGCCAACGACTTCCATGTTGGGCAGCTTTCGGAGAGCGCTGAAAAGAGTCATGGTTTTGCCGGAACCAGGAGGTCCGCATAGCAGAAGAGGCTTATGCTCGGCGAGCCAAGAATACAAAACATCTTCATGGCGTACAGTATCCAGAGTCGGGATGACAACATCGGTTTGTATGATAGAATGAGTATTCACCTCAATGCTGGGTACTTGGTTTTGCCATGGCGTCCATTCAGCCTTGGGCAGGCTGACATCAAAGTCAATCAGGGAGCAACTACCATCTAACGGTGGAGATCCAAAGTGCGCGACCGCGCAGAGATCATCGCCGAAAGCCTTGCGGTCTGTTAGAGGACAGTCCCCGGTCAGAGCCCAAACCAAGGCCAAGAGGAGTTTCTTTGGAACAAAGGCCTCAATTTGCTCTGAATCCAACGGGAAATCAGAGTGTTGACCATTATATTCAATGACGTCTCGAACGGCCTTGTTCAGCAATGAGAAGAGAGTGTTGAGAACGCGAGCAACGGTGAACTCCATGATGTGATTGTACTTCTCTGCTCGTTGAAGAGCCTCAAGGATGAAGTTTTCCGACGTCATATAAACCTTTAATAGGTCTGAAATCTCTCCTTGTACGACCAGCATCTTGGCCGGAGTCTGACCAGTTGCAACGCTGTCCTCGTCCAGGTCCTCAAACGGCACGCTGCGAAGGGTCTCGAGATAGTTCGTTACCATCATATCAGGGGAGACAGTGTCCTCACTGAACCAAACCATACCGCATCTACTGACAGTGGCAAGCGTTGCATATTTTAATGTTTCGACTTCGAACATGATTCGAACATTAGACGGGAGATTAAGACGCTCACCATTTGGTAGCGTTAGAAGTTTGTTGTCATCAAGCACACTGTTCAGATTTTCTACCCATTCAGGGTCGACGTCGCCATCAAACACGATCCAGTGTCGTTTCGTGTCTTCGCCACGAAGGTTGTCGACAATTTTGCGAAGTATACTGGTGAAGAGCCCGTCAGTCCATTCACGAGTGGTGGCATCCAAGTTACCATATAGAGCTTCCTTTGACATGACTTTTGAGTCGATGACGTGAGACACACCCTCGATGCCCTCAACTTTCTGGAGAGCATCGATCAGTAGCCTCCAAGCAGCTGACTTTCCTGTTCCTGAATTGCCGACCATCATGACACCGTGATGAATCTTCTGGATTTGGTACAACTGTAAAACCTTAGTCATCCAGAGATCAGTGACGACGAGGTGGCGTTCAGCGGCAATGGTTCGGATAGCGTCTTCCAACTCCTTGAGGTTGGCAGGCACATATTCAATACCGGGGAAGCAGTCTTTCTCAATCGTGGTTAAAATGTCGACATCGGACTTGATAAGCTTCGGAGCAATGGTTTCTCGAATGCTCTGGACAATGATCTCGGGCTCAACAATCTCTTCTGCGCCAAGATTGCCATCGGTCAAGCGAGCTCTTTTGAGACCACCAGAGCTTACCAACACACTCTTGAGTGCACGTAGACCAAAATCGTAGTGCGCTTGTTTTGATAGTTTGCCAGAACACTGGTCAAAAAATGGCACTGTCTGCTTCGACAGCTGCTTCGCCTGATTAAAGCCTTGTGAGTAGAGCATAACCTCAGCAATTAGTTCTTTGTCGGGTTTAGACATGGCTACGCTACGGAATAGCTTTTTCAAATTGTCAGGCAAGTTGGACCGGCCGGCATAGCCAGGATTCATGGTGATGAAGATGCCAGTATTCTCATTGACGTTAAGCTGGCGGCCCACCAAATCGATCTGAGACGAACTGTCTTCTGCGCCTTGTTTGAGACCCAATTGGATGTTCTGAATTTGTTGTGATACGGCAGAAAGAATCCTCTCCTCGAGACGATTGAACTCGTCGAAGCAACCCCATGCGCCAACCTGGCAGATGCCCAGGAAAATCCTGCCCATCGCTTGGAAATCAAATGTGTCGTCACAGCAGAAAACGAGCGTGAACCTGCCCAGCTGAAGACCCAACGCTTTGACGGATTCGGTCTTTCCAGTACCAGCAGGACCATACGGAGATCCACCGAGACGTTGACACAGGGCCTGAGTAAGAGTAAGAAAGCATCGATCTGTGAGTGGTGTTCGAACAAGTCGATCTGGGACACCAAGATACTCAAAGCCGTAATTGAGCTTGGCATTGGCCATTTTGACATGTAGACGATTGAGGAAGGCACCCTCAGGTGCATAGACATATCTCATCTGCAATTGCCACAGATAATTATCAGCGGAGTCCGCCTTGTTCTGCATCAATTTCTCAATAACATCGCGCTGATGAACACATTCGGTGATCATTTGCTCGCACTTCTTCCGCTGTATAATTTCTAGATCGCCAAGAACCGTCTCGGCAAGTACCCGTAGCACTTGCACTTCTCTGTCGAACAAGCTCTGTAATGTTTGGCCACCGTCTGCTAGCGACTTTTCGACAGCAGTTGTCCATGCAACTTGGGTAGCAAGCACAACAACTTGACTTGGGAAAGACAGCATAAATTGATTTAATGAGGTGCCGTCGATGGATCCAGAATCGAAGATCGGCGTGTACGTGTCGACTGCTTCAGAAAGTAGCTCAGCAAGTGTGGTCTTCATGCCGCTTTCGAGAAGGGCTAACCAGTCATTGATTCGAGGAGTCTTAGCAAGGGAGATCTCTTTTTTGAGCGAAACAACCTCGCCCTCTTTTGAAGTAAACCCAGAAATGACCGCCTCGTCATTCATAACGAGGCCCGACAAACCAGCAAACATTTTTTTGAAATGCTTCGCAATACGAAGTGTGTCATTGCTGTTGCCAATCATCTCCAGGAGGTCTTCATCACCAACGAAGTAAAATCTCGGAAACGAAACCCGTTCTTTTTCCAAATATTCACCTAGAGCCTTTTGTATCTTGTTCAACATCTCTGCCAGACGTTCCAAAGACTTCTGAGCATTGGGAATGTTAAGAACGTCGAGGACATATGGGGTCTTGTTGGCCTTTTTCATGACAGCGAGGAACTCGCTGTTGATATTCTGAAATCTCCCGGACTCGATCGGTAGGAGATGTTTGATGTCCGCATTGCCTGTAAACACGCCCTCGAGGTAAACCCACTGGCGCTGAACGTCAATCCAGACATCAAACAGAACGTGAACGCGATTTAATTTGTCCTCCCAAGAGACAGCCTCTTCCTCGAACTCTTTGTAATAAGGCGAGTGCTTCATTGCCTGTAAAGAATTCAAATTCTCGCTACATTTCGCAAAAAGGTCGTCCCAGCCACGAATCAGGCGGCACTTGTTTTGATAGTTGACCATCTCAAGGGCATAATTCTGCCAGGTCTCACGGACTTGCTTCAAGAACTCCTCAAGAGCCATTTCGCCCTGAGCTTGTGCGATAATATCTTTAACAATGGCCTCAGTAGCGACGAGGTTGAGGTCCCAAACATCACCCAAAGTCATGGAGCTGGGAGAGAACCGCCTCTGAGGCTTGATCTGTTTGTAAATCTTGGTCCAATGGCGTTCGCGAATTGCATCTGATTTGAGGTCTGACAGGATGGGATTGACCTTCAAGAAGCCACGCAATACCGATTGAACGTGCTCGAAAGCAGCGTATTGTCTCATCCTGCTCGGCATCTCCTTTGTACTCTTGATTAAATCATCCACTTTAGACCTGATCTTGCGAGGTTGGACAGCAGTCCAAAGAATATCCCGTGTCTCATTCAAGCTAGCCCAAATGGTAGATAGACTAGACCAAACGGACTGGAAGTCACGGACTTCTTCGAGGGTAGCATCAAGTGAGCTTTCCCCGCCAACCGGGATATCAAGCGCTTCTTTCGCCTTGACTACTTGGTTTAAATCGTCTTGCAGGCTAGCGATGCGAGTTTCAAACGTGCTCAAAGTGGCCGAAGCTACATCTGGTTGAATCGTGCCAGAGACCGGTTTCTCCTCGTTCCACTGTGAGATGATTTCGGCAACTCGTTCGTTGACCAATCTGTCCTGCGCAATGATGTTGGCACGCATAGCATCTGATTGGTCCTCCATAATGCGCGACTTCTTCTCAAGTATCTCCTTCAGTGCTTCCCATTGACTGTCAATTTGCTCTATGTGAAGCCAGTCATTGGGGAAATGGTACCGTTGTCTCACTAAAGTCGATTGGCCTTGTCGGAACATGTCGATCTCGGGGGCCCAGAGTTTCACGTTTCGCTTGCAACTCTGCACTGCTGTGATAAACTGCACAGCCTGTGCAGTTGAGGACGTGTCAGAGCTCTGACCCTCGAGTTGTTTACGAGCCTTTTCGATTTCTGCATTAACGTCCCTCATACGATTGCCGAGTCTGTTTGCAAATTTCATTAGGATTTCATGCTGCCACTGATCATACTTGGCATTGACTTTGGTCTGGACCTGGTCATAATCGACGGTAATGTGCCCAAAGGATCGGCTGACCTCCTGAGTATCGAACGTCGTGCGTACTTTGCGGATGTCCTGCAAGCATTCCAGCCATCGAGGCAAATTGTCACCGAGCATATCGTAAACATGCTCGGATTGGAGATCCCAGAGAGACTGGAATTGTAGCCACTTGTCTACATAGGCACCAATCTCTTGGAGCTTCTTCTCGATGCAGACGTACACACGGCGAAGCATATCTGCGCACTCTATGGGAAGATCGGTAAATCGAGGCTCTTCAACTAAATTAGCACTCAGGCTCATTTGGTAGCGAGATGCCTTTATTTTTCGTAGGTTACAGACTACACCGAGCCAATCGTGGAGGTGTAAGATCCAGCTAGCCCTCGCATACTCTAGCGGGGGGTCAAGATAGATGACTTGATTGCGCATTGCCAACTCGAGGACGAGGCGCTTCATTACAGGGGCCTCGGACTTGTTCTCCTCGTCACCCAATTTCTTTCGTCGGCCCTCGTCAGAAGACTCCTCTTCAAAGGCAGAAATCCAGGCATTGATTGCGCTGTGGAGACGACCTCGTAAAATTGACTGCACTTTTTGATTCAGGTCTTGGACCCAGAAATCCAAGTTGACGTACTGTTCCAAATTGAGCTGGTCAACAGCAGCTTGGATAGTGTTGAGACGAGATTGAAAGGTAGATGAATCATAAGTACAACTGGAGATTTCTTTCAAGGCTTGTTCAACCGTTGCATGTATGTGACTCAAGGACACGGCTTTGCTTTGAAGAACGGACACTGCAGCGGCGAAGCCTCGGATGAACATGCCATGTTTGCTTTCAGTGTTCTTGGAGAGAGCGAACTCTGGTCCGCCGGGAAGAATGGGGCGATTTTGTCGTTGGTCGGCGTAGAACAGCTCATGAGAGTTGATAAAAGATTCCCACCGCAGAGGTATGCCATCTCCGATAAGTTTGTAGACGTCATTACGATACCCATTGAGAAGAACCGACTCTTCGCCCATGGTTGATATCTGCCGAAGAGTTTGGGACAAGGTTCGCACGCTTTCCATGAGGCTTACCGCGTAAGGATATACTCTCTTTGCATCCTTAGACACTGTGGTAACAGCATGTGGGACAGAGTATGATTGCCACGTCAGATTGCGAGTCTCTTTAAAGAGAGTGATGATCTGAGAGTCAAAATTGACGGCGAGTTCCAGAATGCCCCCGGCAGACCGAACGCGGGCGATTTCAAACAGTTGCCCGGAAATCATTATCTTCCTTCGGCTAACGTCAATGAGCCAGGCCTCATAGATTCTGCCAGTGTCGAGTTTGTGCTTGAACAGTTCACTCTCTTCCTGCAATTTGTGACCCTCGGCATGGAGAGTCCAGTCAGGCCCGAGGACAGCCTCCACTTTTCGCATATAACCATCTAGCTGAAGTTCAATCTGACGAGCCCATATGATTGCGCCGGAAACAGGAGGCAAATCACGAAGCTGGGCCATTGCATGAGCTTCAGAATGACCGTATTGCTGCTTGAACCGTTCATGGAGGCCATTAATGGCTTGCTTGACGTGGTCCATTAATTGATTCTGATATTCCTGGATAGCGCCACGAATCTTAGGACGAACAAACAGGGCATTGAATTTGGAGAAGACCCGAAACATCTCGTTGGCCGTTTTGGCCGTAGCCAGGCGATCTCGAAGTCGAGCAATAATTGAATTCTCTACTCGCGTAGTGCGTTCGTTGTAGAGGTTCTCGGCTCGGACCCAACGTTCTTTGCCTTGCTCCGTTACGTCCAGCAAGTCCACATTCTGCAGAGCTTCCCAAGCTTGCTTGACTTCCTCGACAGCGTCTACATCGCCGATTTCCTCCATCACGATGCCATTCGTGCTGGTCGTTTCCGTCACACCTTGGATTGTTGCCTTGGGACCCAGCACATTTACAATGGTTCGTTGTAGCTGCTCATGGTTATCGCGAAACGTGCCGACGTACTTGATGCGGGACTCAAGCTCAGAGTGCTTCTTGTTGATCTTGATGGGTATAAACTTTTCATTTCGTCGACGCGTAACTTCACGAGCTACATTGGTGAACTCTTTCACATTTTCTTCCCAGGCGCGGAAGATGCCGTCGCAGGTGCGCATGAGGGCCTGAAATTGCTGGTAGTCAAGGTTGACGAGCTCAATGCCAGGCAAAAGTCGATGTAGTACGTCGTCCAAGTCAGCAGAAATGGCCTCCACAAGGGGCAGGGCACGTCGAATGGGATACGGGCATATTCTCAGTTTCTTGTTGAGATGGCTGAATATTTGAGAGATGGCTTCCTGAACCTTGGGCAGCGAGGTTGCGGACAGAAGTTCATCGAGGGGGAAGTCTCGCATAAGTTGATTGTACTTTTGCACCTTGTCCATGGCCTCTTTCAGACCCGTGTCGGCGGTGAAACTGACTGTCGCCTGAAATCGTTTGGCATGCTTCAAGATTTCCAGAGTGAGAAGAACGCCTTCGCTTCTGAGTTGGCCCTCAATACCTTCCAGAGCCGACTCCATGGACAGCCAGAAATTGACTTCCTGACTGGCGGTGCTGAACTCCTGGTTTGCATTGGGTGAAGGGTCTTTTGTCATCTTAGTGATGGCCTGAATCGACTTGATCCATGTATTGACATTGGCTTGGAGCCTGTTCAGGAATGTGCTCTCTTGTAGTAGATTCGGAGGGATCGCTTCGATGGATGGCCGAGTGTGTCTTGTCTCAGATTCGTCCAGAACGTTTTGCACGATCGAGTGAAATGTTAGCGATATTTCGGGAATATCAACATTTTGTTGCAGATGCAACAAGCTCAGCTCGAGGTCGTTCAATCTCTTTTTCGTAACCGGGATGCCCGTCTTCGAATCGACATCAGAGCGACCTCTAGAGCCATTTGCAAGCTGCTGGCTTTTTGTGTTGGCATCAAAATAGGGAACCAAAGCATGGTGAACTTGAGAATGAAGAACCTCCCATGGGGAGAGTGAAGCACCCTGCTCGCCTACAGTTGTGGTAAGAGAAGCCGGGCCAGGTAAATTGGTAATGAATATTTGCGATGTCAACGGTCGTGTCGGATCGATGGGTTGAGGAGACTTTAACAGAACGAGCGATGCCACAGTTGTGGCAGAGGAGGAGATCTCGGTTGAGAGTGTGTAGTAGAAGGATGAAGGTGCTGTATGACGGAAACACATGAGTCAGTAAAAGTATTGCCAAGCCGGGAAAGACCTTCTTTTGCACCCTCGATGGATGGTCTGAGCACTTACCAGTAGTATCCGGTCCACTCTCGACGACAGAAGAATGTGCAATGTCCTTTTGGATATACAGGACATTTTGGGCATCATTCGCAAAACGAGTACAGCGCGAAACAGTCTCCAAATAACGGCTCTTGTGCAGCAAGTTTCCAGGCTGCTCGAGTTCCTCCTTTGTAGCGCCGAGAGCTACCTGGCAGACAGCAGCTAGATGTTCCACCACACGTTCCGGTTCGATGGTCGTGAAAGCAGACACCGGTGAGCTTCCCCCGTTGGTAGCAGGTGTAGTGGCCTGTGATGGCGGATGCGACACTTCCATGGCTGTGTGTGGTGACGGCGAGACGGCGGGTGGAAAGCAAGAAGAGAAGATCACCAACGTGACATGTCCAGTGAAGATTGAGGCGGCCGTTTGCTGTAAAGGAGGATAGTGTAAAGGTGTCTCGTAGAGCTTCGGTGAGGGATAGCCGAGGAGAAAGAGCTGGGTTCAGGGGCAATGGGGTCCGTACGCTAAGAGAAAACTGGACACGAGGGCTGGTAACAAAGCGTAGCCCGCAGACGTAGTGGGTAGCAGAAGCTCTTCGTTGGTGTTGATGGTGGTCTTTGATGCTTTGATGCTTTGATGCCGACGAGCAGCTTCCTCTGTTCGTCAGGCTACACTACCCTCTGATAGCGAGGTTCAGGTACGGATGGGGTCAAGGGGTGTGTGTAGACGCGATGTAGTCTGTACGGAGCAAGCATCTCTTTGGAGTCGATAAGGCTGCAAATGCAATAGGGACCCACTTTCGCCTCTGGCTTGTGGGGCCACGTCGCGAGTGACATGTGGTCCCAATGAACTGTGAGATGTGCCAATTCCGGCTGTTGTTAGAACTTGTATTATAATACAGATTAGTATGGCGAGGCAAGTATCACATACAACAAGCTTCTGATTGGGTCCACCCTAGTACCTTATGTCTCTGCGGCCCGGGTCGTCGTTCAAGCTAGGTACTTGATTATTGGCAGTCACGGCAGTTACGGCCATCACGCGGCGCACATTGACACTTTGTATGCCTCTTTCGATATAGAAATACCCAAGCACCCGCTAACTCTTTGGTCAAGACTTGACAGCCTGTGGGAGTGCACAACCAAGTCCCAGTTTTACAGGAACTAACAGGGACTAGAACATAAAGCAACTGGCAGGCGCCACCTACATAGACGCGCGCCGGCATCAATTTGACGCCGACAAGGGCCACACGGACCCTCTGGCTTGGCGCTTGACCTTAAGTGGCCATTTGCGGACCTGAAGTGGGGCTGGAGAAGCTGTGCAGCCGATGAGAGATTGCCAAGGGATCATAGGACCAAACACCATGACTTCTTGAAACGCATTGTGAATGCGCGTCTGGTTTATATCCATGACTTGGGATGAGGCTTGTAAACCAGCAAAGTGTGAGTTGCGGCACGTTGTCCTATTGCCTCTTTATCTTGGCCCATCCGAATGACATCATATAGGATCGGCTCCGCACATGTTGCTTCGGCTAGGACTCAGTCTTCAGTCTTGCCCATGAGCATGAGCATGCATGAGCATGAGCATGAGCATTGCTGCATTTTCACCAGCTACCAGGTACTCTTTGCAATGAACAAACGCCCATGCGGCGTACACCGCCAGGAGTTGCCCTAACCGGCGGGACTGTTACACCGTGACACAAACGCGGCGCAGCGGTTTGTTCATCCATCCAACAAGGGTCTGGCTAATCAATGGATCCCACCTCCAGATATCATGCGGGAAGTCCTGCCCGAAATGCCCGGACCAGAGCGTACTGCAGGCCGGCTGCCAATACATGATACATTCACAGCACATGGAACAAGCGCATTCATATAATGTCAAAGAAACATGGATTTTCTTTTTGGGGGCCTATTCTACAAACATAAATATCCTAGACCCTGCTAGATTTTCTCTAGCTTCATTTTACTTTATATTTTTGGTAATCTATTCCAGGAAAGCTACGTACAAATACTAGAAATACTTAGGCAATCAGTTAATTTTTCCGATGATCTGCGTGCAAGAGATCTTAAATCCCGGTAAATCTGAAACAGCTGAGCCAATCACAAGAGCAGCTTTACGCCACGCGGATCCACGTAACCCCGGGCCAAGGTCATCCATCCATCCATCCTGCATCTCGTCCTACGTCCCTTTGTAAAACCTCAGTTGAGTGGTTGTCATCAACTGGCTCTGGTTCTAATGACCCCGGAACTGGTCCTACTTATTCACGCCGTACACGCGAACAATGCAGACGTGCAGTTGTGCTGCGGTGGCTTCCCGTCATGCGGCTCTGAGTCAGAAGGCCTGCGCTCTGCTGCCCAGCCTCGCTCTTCTGCCAGCAGACTGATACGATGAATTAAAACTCCCCAAGGGTCGACTTGGATTTCCGGTCCCTTCCTCTCTTCTCTGCACTTCTTTTCTCTCTTCAATAAAGCTCAGTTCCGAGACGTAGCAGTGAGTGACCAGTCTTTGTTCCATCCGATAATCTTCGACACCATGGAGAGCGGCGAGCGTTTGTCGTTTGAACAACTCGGTGACGCCTCTTCGGCCCAGCGACGCTCAAGTCGCACGCCCACAGCTCATCTTCATCGTCATCATTTGAGCTTGAGCTTGAGCTTGAGGCGTCCAGGAAGCAGTCCAGTTACTTCTAATTCGTACGAGACCCAAAAACACTCGTCCTGCGTGTAAGTTGTTTCATAGTCTCGAGGCTCCATGAATGCTAGGGCGCTGACTAATTACCACGACCTACTAGGGCTCGTGAGATTGTAAACGATGAATGCGCTTTGAATAGGTTCATCGTGTGGGTTGCAGTGAAACGAAATGCTTCGCCTAAATTGACACCAGAGGACCGCACGGAATGCCCTATGCTCCGCTGCCGAAAGCGTTTCCCCGAACACGAGTCCATGCTACGGCATCTCTACTCCTGTGAGCATCTCTACTCTGGCGAATACTGGTGTTTCGACTGTGGCAAAGCCGAGAGTTTCCAGGACGCTAAATTTCGCCGACATCCCGGACATCCATCAAAGAGAAAGAGGCTGATGTCAATGGCCAAATCTGTCTTCTCCTCACTCGGGAGATCAAGGGAACCGGCAGACCACTATTCTTCATTGGAAACACCGCAGCATATTGAGTTACACTCCAATGAGATTTGTGAGATCGATTCAGACGAGGTCTTCCTTCCACCCCTCCCTGATTACGAGGAAGCCCACGGGGGAGGTTGTCTTAGTCCGCCAGCTTCAACCGTAACCAATGTGCCGGAATTTAACTATTCACGTTCGATGGCCCAACCAGAATACCCACTATCGCCTGTTTCGCCGGTTGATGAATCACTCATGAACTGGGAAGCATCTCCTGCAATGCCAATTGTATCTCCAATGAAATCACCGAATTTTAACACAAATGAGACTATGATTAAGCCAAGGCTGCAAGTCAACACGGCAGGGCTTGATCACTATTGGTCACGCTCCGGAGGATCAAGCGAAAACTTCGTACAGGGCGAACTCCCACGATCCGCGACAAGGACGCATAGCAACGCAAGCACCAGCTGTACCATCTCGCCCATGTCGGCATGGTCAGGAGCATGGAGTCAATCGCACGATTTTAGCTCTGCCTTGACTTCGCCAGTCGATCACCTACCGGCTCCCGATGATGTTCTCCCATGCATGCAACCTCCTGAACCACAGTCTTCCGTATTAAGTCATTTGATGGATGCTCCAGCCGATTTGGACGAGGTGCAAGACCTGCCCGCAGGAACGCCAGATCATCCGAGTATGGCATCAGTCGAAGAGAAGGAGGAGCCTTTGCGATTCAGTCTAGACACTATGGTCAACAACGATCATGACGATACATCGCAGCAGGCTTCAGAAGGTTTCAGACGCAGCTCAAAACAGCTTAAAGCATGTACACTTATCGCCCATGTACAGATAACTCTGGAATTACACGTCAGCAACTCAATGAAAAAATTGGAACCTTTAACCCGTCATGGAGACTCGGCACTTGTCACACAATTCCTCGAGATGTCGCCCTATCTGGTGGCCACGGAAGGACTGACCGGATTGTTGGAGATTTTGTATGGCAGAAAAATTACCTCGCCTGTGAAACTGCTCTGTTTTGCCCACGTTGCCTACTCATTATCTCTGGTGGTACAGGGACAGTCTGACCCGAGATTGTGGACTGATCTTTTCGCTCAAGCGGTGTCCTACAGCTCCTGGCTGCGGCAAGAAGAGAGACCTGCATACATACAAGTCGTCGATTTCCTGTGGAAACCTGCAGATATGACTGTTGAGGCATTCAAGCGCCTCGTGCAGACGACCAGGACCTCGTCACCGTCACTGGACGTGAGTTTGAAGGATAAGGACCCTCTTCAAATTATGGACTCCGGGAAGGACCTATTTTTGTTGGTATCTCAGCGTTTTCTTGATGGTATGACACGAGATGCGTAGAAGCAGCTCTTGCGATACCGTATGCTAATATCTAGAAAGAATTAGAGTTTGCGGCTTTGCAAGAAACCACGCAACCAGATTTTCAGGAGTCGAATCTTTATTATCAAAATTTGACCGACATCAATCTGGCGAACTCGCCATTCCTCTGTGCTGCCGAGTCAATGATTGGACTCATTTCCTGGGAACTGCAAGATGAGACCCGGTTTGTAAGAGCCATGGAAGACTTGATGAGAAGGATAGTCTCGGGTCATGTCTGCACGTTCCGTCGGCTCGAGTTAGAATTAATGCAATGTGGCAAGGTTCGATAATTCATGGCGACTAAAAAAAAAGAAAAAAGAAAAAAGAAAAAAAGCATTGAACCCTACTGACAAGTGGATTCGCAGATACATTTATCCACAGATGTCGACTTCGATAAGTATGTGCAGCACGTGCGGTCTCATATAGACTCGAGTCATGAACAGACCGGTTTGCCGAGCCACGAGAGGCTTCAGTATCAGGCACTCAGTATTGAGATGATGTTATCAGTTATTCGCGGCCCTGGAATTAGCTCACCCCTTTCACTTCCAGTCGATGATGAGCCGCTCGCTGCGGCAAAACACCCGACAAATCCCGATGAGCTCATGACCGACCTTGACGATACTCCCGATGGCGACAACTGGCATGATTCTAGCGCGGTATCACTACCTGCTGAACATTCTTTTCCTCAGAATTTTCCTGAGGAAGGACAGTCGCTACAGAAACAAAGTGACCCGCCGTTAACAGCAGGCTCGTCGCAGATGAGCGGCCTATCTTATGTCGATTTCGATTCTGGATCCCCACACCAGCCACCTGAACATGCATTTTGCATGGATACAGATAAAGCAGAGTCTGAATTGTGTTGTGACGTATGTGGCTACAGACCCAGAGGAAAATCCAGGTGGTTTCATGGCAACATGACAAAGCACAAGAAAAACCAACATGCGGAGATGCCACCAAGGTGGTATCCATGTCCATTTCCAGGATGCACAAGCTGGTATAAAAATAGGCCCGACAACTTGCGCCAGCATCAAGTTGAAAAGGGTCATTTTGTTTATGGTCAAGACAGCCAAAGCCAAAGCCGAAAGAGGAAAAGAATGGCGTGCCGATGACTAATGAACGAATGATAATGATGAGTGGCGAGCACTCAGGAGTAAGTTGCCACTACAATTGTTTATTTATTTATTTTTCCGGTATGGTTAAGAATTAGATCACCAAACGTTGGCATACACGGGTGCATGTTATTATGTGTCGTCCTACCTGGACCAGACCATGGTCAAACTCCATAATTTACTGGTAAACCTAATTTTTCTGGCGTTGAAGGTTTTTCCACGAGGGCGGCAGGTCATAAGTTGCAGAGGAATTTCAAACAGAGAATGAGACTATATATCAGGCTCTTGTTTGTGCGAGAGCTCGCTGTAAATGTGGGAAGCAATGCAAGGCGGTCTTAAAAAAAACGAATTGAGATTTATCTCCATGGAGAATCACAGATACCCAGCAGGTTCGATTAGCGGGGGACGAAAGAAAGACGAAGACGACGACGAAGAAGAAGAAAGAAGAAAGGGGCATCCAATTCTGTCGATGTTGGGTTGGCCGAGGTGATTATTGGACTGCAAGCCTCACGTAAGACTTTGTGCAGCTGGCGTCGTGCCATTGGTTCGTGTCACGTGGCAACTGCATCAAGGTGGCTGATTCCTACTAATAAACCAGCTAACAGTTAGCGCATGGAGAGTTCAATGCAAATGGAAATGCAGTGAACGATTGTGTGAATGATGGATATAACAAAAAGTAAAAAGAGTCTCCAGGACCCGGGTTGGCGCGCGATTAGGTCGGTACACTAGGTGTATCCTGGGCATCCAATAGCAGGTTGCAAAATTGACAGGCATCTCTTTTTGTCCATTGCGTCCGACTGCTACTACTGTTCACGTAAGTCCTCCACTTGCGCAGCGGGCCTGCGGTCTGTAGATGGACCTGTTCTCCGTCGAGGAATGGTACGGGCTGGCTGTATCAGATACATGCGTGCCTTGTGTACCGGATACATGCGCCCCGATTCGATGCAGCACTCCACTCCACCTCCACCATGCTCACCCCACCTCTGGGCGTTGTCCGGCTTTGGGGCGTTGGGGTGGGCGGTGGATGGGCGGGATGGCGGGATGGAAGGATGGAGCAAAGATGCGGGTGGTGACAGAGATGGGACGGGAGTTGTCAATGTCCAAAAAGAGTGCGGACTGCATGCACTTTAAAACAAAACAATCAGGTCCTGCATCATTAAAGATGGAGCAGCCGGGTTGCTTAAGCGTCGGGGCTGATTCTACACGCCCTACGCCCAACACCCAACACCCAACACGCTCACCAGCCGAGATTTCATTCGTCATTCGTCATTCGTCATTCGTCCATTGGCCATTCGACGCTCGACGCTCGACGCTCGACGCTCGACGTTCGACACTCGACACTCGACACTCGACACTTAACACTCGACACTTAACACTCGACACTTAACACTCGACACTCGACACTCGACGTTGTGCAGTTGCCAGCTGCCATCGCCGCCCAAGGGAAGGAAGGAGCGGTCAATTAAATCCGGCCCTCAGCCCACGCGCCGTTGTTGGTGCTAAGACCGGATTAAACTGACTGCCGCGCGCCGCCTTGCCCAAGTGCCAATCAATGGCAATCAATGGCCAGTTGGGCTAAGATTAGACGGGCCCCACTCCGTGGCCACCAGGCTGTCCTAAAAAATCGTTCAGGTTTGGGTCTGACCGTCCAAGCCTGTCCTTCTACCCTTCCACCCTTTCCACCCTTCCACCCTTTCCATCTACGTGCCTACGTGCCTGCCTCAGCTTGCTTCCAAGGTTGCTTTGCTCCCCCCTCCCCCCTCCCCCCTCTCTCCCTCCTAGGCCCCTTGGCCCCGTACCCGACATTGCAATAATCGATCGATTCTTTGTACGGAGTACGGAGTACGGCGCAGTCGTCATTTTTATTTTAATTGTTTATTTCTATTAAAAATTTTTTTTTTTTTCGAAACACCCACACACGTCCTCCCGGGCTGCTGCTCCCTATCCATCTGCCCACACCTCTCCTGGGTGCGCACCTCCACGCCTCCTCCAAGCCCATTATCGACACCCCCAAACCAGGTCCAGGGTTTCCATTGCGCATCCCGAACTCTTTTGACGTGCAATATCGTCTCAATCGTAGGCCACGGCCTCAACCACGACCAAGGGCCGAGATTGGGACATTTTGCCGGCGTCTAGCAGTCGCCTGACGCCTCGAGTCGACGCCAAGCAAGGAGCGGAGGCAGAAAGGGACGTTGGACGCGTTTGTGGGCTGGTGCTCAAGGGATAGACGATAATAATTTTTTTTTTTTCCCCTTTCACTTTTTTCCGGCCTCTGACCGCGGCCGTGTAGCCGTCGTGTCAACCGCCGTCGACCTCGCCCGCGACGCCCGCGCCCTTCGACTCGGCAGACTTTGAGTCACTGCGGCTTCGTCACCACGAGAAGCATCTTTTCCATCGTCGCTGTCGCCTCTCTAGGCGAGGGTTCATCATGTCTAGTCTGGGGCCGTCTGGCTCCAATCCCCATGCCGGCTTGAACTTCTCGCAGGCTGGCCTCAGACGAACCGCTGGATTTCCTCCAACCCACCCAAGCCAGCAACAGCACCAGCCGAATAAACAATCGCCGGCACCTCATACTGCTTCGCCATACCAGCCCCAAGGCTACACGCCTCAGCAGCCTTCAGGCGCGTACCCTGCACACCTGTTCGCTTCGTCGGTAAACCCAAATATCCCTAACGGTCATGCATCGTCTCGAACTCAAAATCCGCATGTTCCGCCAAGTGCCCTCAGCGTCCAGCAGCGGCGGGCAGCGGCACCGTCGAGGCAACAAATGCCTCCTCAGCCGAACCCCCCCCCGATGATGTTCCCTGCGTCCATGAATCAATCTGTGACACATGACACCATCTTGTCCCATCAACACCAGCAACAGCAACAGCAACATCCGTCTCATCAAGGCCACCAGGCGCATCAGGCACACCCAGCCCATCCGAGCCATCAGCAGCATCCGTCTCTTCCTCAACAACAGAGTCATCATCAGCAACACGCTGGCCATCCGACCCATCAACACCAGCAACATGTGTCACATGCTGCCCACCAAGGCCATCCTGGTCACCCAGGCCGCCAGAATGTTCAAGCTCATCAGTCTCATGTGCGCCCACAGCAGTCTACACCGCAGCAGCAACCTCAACCAACACCGCAACAGCAGCAACAAGCTCAGCAGCAACAGCCACAAGCTCAGCTTACTCCGCAAACAACGACTCAGCAAGCGACTCCTCAACCATCCCAGCAGCAAATTCCTCAGCAGCAAATCCCTCAGCAGCAGCAATTGCAGCAGCAACATCAGCAGCATCAGCATCCGCACCAGCATCCACATCCGCATCCGCATCCGCATCCACAGCCACAGCATCCGCACCCGCAGCAGCAGCATCATCATCATCAACAACAGCAACAACAACAACAACATCAGCAGCAGCAGCAGCAGCAGCAGCAGCAGCAACATCATCATCATCATCAGCAACAGCAACAGCAGCAGCAGCAGCAGCAGCAGCAGCAGCAACAACAACAACAACAACAACAACAACAACAACAACAACAACAACACCAGCAGCATCAACAGCAACAGCAACCGCAGCCGCAACAGCAGCCACCACAGCCGCAACAAGTTCAACAAGTTCAACAAGCCAGCCAAGTTCAAGCTTCCCCCCAGCAACCTACCGCGAACATACCTCAACAACAGAACAATCATGCGAGTAACGAAATGGACGTTGATGGTCATCAAGATGGGGATGGGGACACGGAGGTCAACGGGATCGATACGAAACTTCTGAGTCCTTCTTATATCCCATCACAGCCAATGGGCGAGATGATGTCTCCCCCACCTGAAGGAGGCAGCTACCCTACTTTGGAAGCTGTTCAGAAAGCAGTCCTGCGATACTGCACCTCGGTTGGCTACGCTATCGTTATTGGTCGCTCTAAGAAGACGGTGCCCGGCTTAAAGAAGGTTCTTTTCGTTTGCGATCGCGCTGGAAAGCCGCCCAGTCGTGTCAGTCCTGAGTCCAGAAAACGCAAGACGTCGTCCCGGAAGTGTGATTGTCCATTTGGCTTCTTTGCCATTGAGCAGAGGACACAGTGGACAATTCGATACCGGCCTGATCCTGCACATCTACAACACAATCACGGACCAAGTGAGAGCCCTTCCAATCATCCTGCCGCTCGAAAACTGGACAGCAAAATGGTGGCCGCCGTCAAGCAACTCAAGGAGAATGGTACGCAAAAGCCACGGAAAGGTCAAAAGTCGACCAAAAGTTCTTCTGCTGACCATATCGCAGGCGCAGGCGTAACTGAAACACTAACGATATTGCAAAATGAAAATCCGGACTGTCATCTACTTCCCCGGGACATATACAACGCTAGGGCTGCTATTAACCGGAACCCACAGAAGGTGGCGACAGGATTGGCCGAGAACAGGCCGGCCATCTATACCAAACCCCAACAATCCCCGGAGGATAGGATACGGGCTGATCTGCGACGAGAGCTGGCTAAAGCTAGATCTGACCTGGAGAAGATTGAGGAAGAGAAGCGAAAAGAGATTGACGCTCTCAAAAGTCAGTTGGCGGAGAAAGAGAAGCTTATCAAGCGGTTTGAAATGTTCATCGACATATGCAACGAAAGAGTAATGGTTCAGCGAGAGAGGTTGGCAGGCACGGACGGTGTTCCGCCATTAGGCGGTAACCCAGGACCATAGGGTCTTTTGGTGCTTGCTCATGTCATGCTTTCTATTCTGTCTCTGTTAGCAGTGCTGATCTGGTAAACAAAAAAAAACATGGCATTTGTGGAATGATGAATGGGCTGAGTTTTAAGGTGTCTTGTGGGAATGAAGGAGGCGTTCTCTCTGGTACGGATGGCTTTTCCAGGAATACTTTTTATGTTTGGCTTTCATGTCTTAGCGGAAGTTTGGATTTTCATGGTTACGCAAAAAAATAAATAAATAAATAAATAAAGACTGGTGGGTTTGGCTGAAGCAGATGGGATGGCAATTGTAGACTTTTTTTTTGCATTCTTTTTACTTGATGAGGATATCTTTGTTTCCAGCTACACGGCCACGACGTCTTGCGAATTCCGCTTTCCTGCTCTACACGTCGGAGAATGAAGTTGATTTGTCATGAGGAATGACGCATAGGGGGTGGAAGGGGCATGGAATGATACTGAAGCCATCAACACATACAGTACGAACACAAGAGATTCTCAGACAGACACAAATGCATTGCTTGTCGTCGTAAAAACTACTGCATATTTGAATACATGTAAAAGCATAAACTGTGCGACCCTTCCCTTCACCGACTCAAACACTTGAGCGTACAACATTGGGATATCAACTTTTGTATTCACCCTTGTCTGGCTTCCCATCGCTGTCCTCCGTTGACTTGACAGCGTCCTTGGGCAAGAGTCTTAAACTGCCCTCTGGCTGCTGGCTGGCGGCCATCGAGATGCCACCACCACCGCAGCCCTGGGCCCCACCGGCCATGCAACAGGTCTTTTCAGGACCAGCGACTGCTCGAAACAAGGCCTTCAGCTCCGGATAATCAAACGTGCTCCTTCTAATGCCGGACCAGTTTTTTTCTTTCGGGAAGCTTTCTTTCCCAGGGGTCACGGTGAATGTTGTGCCATTTCATGGCATCGTAGGTATCGAAGCGATAGGCGTTGTCTTCATCGGCGCAGAGGGGAAATGGCAACGCGATATCCGGAGAGTCCTGCTTAAGAAAGTCCATCAAGTGCTTAAATTGTGACTCTGTATAAGACTCCAGACTCTAGCAGTCCATAGGCAACGGTTTGAGTGAAGGAATACGTCTTTGCACTGTTGACAAGGTTAATGATGTGAAGCAGCGCCATGTATTTTCTTTTTCGTTTTATTTTTGGGTTTACACTTGCCTCTTCGCCTGATGCCCCTCTGTCAAAGAAGAAAACACCGCCAAATATCCTGTCCTCAGCCCAATATCCAGCCACATCAGCGATCCCATTTGGATACTGCTCGGGAAAGTTGTAATCGACACATGTAAATAGAGTAGGGAATGGGGCGCATTTCGACTTGAATGTCACCCAATTTCTCCGGGGAAAACTCGAATGTATCGTCGGGTTCGCGGTATTGCAAGACCGTCTCAATATCACCCTTGTGAGATTTTTTCTTCCAAGTTAAAAAGATAGACTGACTGCTATAGCATGGACACCTTCTGCGAGTAATTCAATAAGACGCAAAGCAAACTCTCGACTACCGGGAGCGCAATGTTGAAATGAGCGAATCGTCCATCATCAGTTAAATACTGAGGCATATCCCAATGGCGGTGTCGATGGTGGGAAATACTCGCTGACGATTTCAAGCTCAGAACCGAAATGTCGAATCCGGAGCGGAACTTTCTAGTTCGTTCCAATGCGCCATCACAGAGCTCTTAATGTTCGCGGATAGGATGGCCTTCCAGATAAACGGCTATTGTAGGAAGACCGTCAACTAGCTAAGCCATGGTGAATTCTGCCAAGTCTGTGGACAGTACTCGCGAGAGTGCTTTTTCAAATGCCTTGCAGTGACTGTGATCCAGAGAGGATACAGCGGGCCTTTGGAGACAAATCATGTGGAGTTGGCATCATGTATGCTTGGACTGACGACGGCGGATTCTGACGAAAGACATTCTTTTGCCCGGCCGGTTTACTGTGGTGCAAGGGAGAAGGGATGGCGCAGGAAGGTAAGCAAGGCGCGGGAGCTGTATCCAAACCACATATGGTAGATCACGTGCTTGCGGAGACTCTCTGAGCCACTCGCCACCAGCCACCAGCCACCAGCCACCAGCCACCATGTGGGGCTGGGCTGGGCTCTGTGACGTTGTGCTGTAGATTCTGATTTGCCCAATAATGTTTAAGCGCCGCAAGCCCCCTTAACAAGGGCCCCTGGTCCTAGACAACTTCTTCACGTCTAGGAAGCCAAACAAAACTCAGCTAGTTTAGGCACCTAGGCCAGAATTTTTCCGACATGCTGGTACTGTGATATGCATTTTGATCCTACGTGCTTGTTGTCGACTGCATGTGTCGTCAATCCTCGTCCGGCCAGACAATGGGATTACAAGTCAAGGCTAGCAGCAGGAGGTAGCCCAAGAGCCCAAGCACCACAATGTACCGTGCCTGCTGGTACATTCAGTAGACATAAAAAACATAAACAGAGCTAAAAAAAAAATAGCTTTATTGCAAGAGGAACTTGGCACGAATGGTTTTCCTCGTCACGAGAGCAGGTCGCTTATGTAGGTCGATTTCGCCCGAGACACGCTAGGGCGCAGTAGTCCCAGCGCTTAAAACAATAAACAACGTATTGATTGACCTATACACAGATGGACACATGGGTCATCCTTGAAACTTTTGTCGCCGGCTTCGAAAGACCCTGGCAGCTGCAAGGAAAAAAAAAAAAAAAAACCCAAGTTCTCTTTTGCTAGGTAGAGTTGCAGTCAATTCATCAGGATTTTTCATCCTATGATAATCCGAACCCTAAAGGGAGCACCTCTTACTGAACCTCTCGCTCTCTCCCCTCCCCCCCCTCTGTCTCTCTCTGTGTGTAGCTACATCAAATCAAATTTAGCAGAGAGAGGTTCCAAGTGGTGATGGAGAAAAGGAAGGGGAGTGGTAGGGAGAAGGTACCTTGCTCTTATGCAGAACATCCAATAACAGCCACAGCAGCGTCTTTTGCAGCCACGCCGCGCCACAGACCAGCGGCACCAGCCACAGCAGCGCTACGACTTCTCCCCAGACCTTGGATAGGCAGAAAATAAAAAAAATAAATAAATAAAAATAAAAAAGGCCCAGACAGCTTCCCTCATAACCACCACTCACTCAACCCTTCCCGTGCCCCCCCCCCCCGTCGACAAAGCCTCGATCATCATCACGAAATAGTGAAACCGTCCGCCTTCCAAAGCTCGCCAACACACTCCGCCCAATGTCGTCTCTGAAATCCCTGGTGCTGTGCCTGCCGCGCACCGCTGCTCCATCGTCCCATGGGACGGCGGCTCTATGCTGCTCGAAAGCTTCCATGTCAACCGCCACCCGAACAGCTCGCGTCGCCAGAGCGCCCGCCCCCTTGCGGAACAGCCACGCCGTTTCGTGCGCGCCCCGATGCAGCAGCGCGGTCGTCGGCCCCAGATCCATCCTGCGGCTCGTTCCCGCTGCCCGCCCGACGTCGATTGCCTCGCAGGCGCGATGCCTCGCAACGAGCTCCGCGGGAGCAGCCTCTTCCCCATCCTCCTCCTCCACCGCCAAGTCGTCCACGTCGAACCTGGACTGGAACTCGTTCTTCAAGCTCCGCCTCCGTCGGCGCCGCATCCAGCTCCTCTTCTCCGTCACGACGGGCCTCCTGGGCGGCGCTGGCGGCGCCCTCGTGCTGTCCACCGGCTTGGCTGAGCCTCTCGTCATGCAGATCCCGCTCGACCCCTTCGTGACGCTGGGCCTGATAACCCTCGCCTGTTCCGGCATGGGCTGGCTCATCGGCCCCAGCATCGGCAACCAGGTCTTCTACCTGATGAACCACCGCTTCAAGGCCCAGATGATACAGAAGGAGAGCGAGTTTTTCGCGAGAGTGAAGAAGCACAGAGTTGATCCTACCAACTCGAGTGCCGGGAATCCAGGTACGTGCTTTCAATCATGTTTTTGGTTCCTACTCGACGACATGAATAATCCCTTCCCCTCCCCCTCTTGTCCTTTTCTTATATCAAACATTAATGTAATTGCGCTAGTCCCTGATTTCTATGGCGAAAAGATCCAGAGCGTGTCTGGGTACCGACAATGGCTCAAGGATCAGCGAGCATTCAACAAGAAGAAGACACGCGCTTTTGTGTAAAAAAAAAAAAAAGAAAAGAAAAGAAAAGAAAAAAGTTATCTACCAAGACTGTGCGCCCACATTATTCGATGAATCAAACCTGCTTCTCCAACCGTGTTGGACTGAAGGAAATTTTTTTTAAAAAAAAAATTGAGAGAGTATGAGGGATATGGGTTGAAATGAGCCATCGCGCATTTTGCGCGTCTGGAATTCTTTTGGAAGGAAAAGTCGGGCGTGAAGGAGAGACTGTACGTACGTTTCCGACTCATTGTAGCCATGTAGGAATTCAGCATGAGTAGCGCATCAACGGGTCTGCCCTCCTTTACTAAACAGCGGCGGGTCTTGTCAATTTTACCTCTTTCTCAATTCGGTTCCTCTGTGCTCTCTTAGATGTCTACAGGAACGGCAAAGAGCCATCTACCGTCGTTTTCCAAGCCCGCAACCCCCCTGCGATATCTCCCACAAACCTAGCGCCCGAACAGTCCAAGCCTAGCTCTTTCAGCCTCGCGGCTGCTATCTGCGAGTCGTTTCCCACCCGGCACACAACGTATACCGGAACATCTGCAGGCAAATCGGCAGGGAAGCCCTCTGGCAACGTGTCTCTGCCCCTGTGGCCCGTGAACCGACTCATAGGCACGTTGACCGAGCCAGGCAGACTGGCCAAGCTGAAGTGCTCCTTCTCCCGCACATCCACAAGGACATGTCGCTTGCCGTCCCTCACCAGCTGCTGAT
This sequence comes from Balansia obtecta B249, assembly GCA_000709145.1. Classification (NCBI taxonomy): domain Eukaryota; kingdom Fungi; phylum Ascomycota; class Sordariomycetes; order Hypocreales; family Clavicipitaceae; genus Balansia; species Balansia obtecta. The sequence goes on from JFZS01000144.1 coordinate 30,356, forward strand.
ACGCGCCGGGGGTGATGCGGTCTTGGGGCCGGAGCAACTGCACGGCCTCGGTGACGCCGCAGAACCGAACGTAGTCGACGGATGACGGCAGGGATTCCAGCGTAAGGGGCGCGTCCTCGGCGCAAGCGAAGCAGTCGGGGCGCTTGCCGCGCACGCGGACCGAGCGGAACGGCGAGCTGTCCGCCATGCCGCTGAACAGCAGCATGGCGTGGTGCCGAGCCGCCTCGTCGTGCGTGGCCTCGAGCCCTCCTCCTCCTCCTCCTCCTCTTGCGATGAGCTTGATCGCCTCCAGGGCTTGCAGGACGCCCATGACGCCGACGACGGGGCCGACGATGCCGCCTTCTCCGCACCCGACTACGCTCTCGGGAGGGGGCGGTTTGGGGAATACGCAGCGGTAGCAGGGGCCCTGGCCGGGAGGGCTGTTGAGCACAAGCAGCTGCCCCGAGGTTTGGAAGGCTGCCGCCGACACGAGCGGCTTGCGCAGGAGGACGCAGATGTCGGAGACGAGATAGCGCGAGGCAGGGCGGTCGGTGCAGTCGAGGACCAAGTCATACCGGGACACGACGTCGTGGGCATTCTCCGCCGAGAGATGGACAGCATGGGCTTCGTAGGCGATGGTAGGGTTCAAGCTAGCAAAGACGTCAGACTTGTTTCCTCTTGCTCTTTTTGCTCTCAAACGTGGCCGGCCGTCCCTGTTGGTCCGAGAAACCCCCGGCAGACAAGTTTCCTTTTCTTACCCTCGCAGAAAACAGATGGCGCTGTCAACCTTCTTCATGCCCACCCGGTCCGTGGAATGAGCGAGCTGCCGGTGCAAATTCGACACCTCGACCTCGTCCCCGTCCACGAGACCAAGCGTGCCGACCCCCGAGCCGGCAAGATAGGCAGCGGCAGGACAGCCCAGGCCGCCGGCGCCGACGAGGAGAACCCTGGCCGCCCGCAGCCTCAGTTGCGCTGGATTGAGACGCACGCATTAGCCCGGCCGACGACATGGCTGCGTCACGAACAAGGACGGAAGAGACACGTGAAGGAGTACAGGAAACTTGGTATCACCATCTAGACCGAACTGCGGCACAATCATCTGCCGCCCGTACCGCTGGTACTCGTGCTCCTGGAGCGGCCACGTCCAGCGCTCGCGGGTTTCATCGCGCTGTGATTCGGCGGCGGCGAGGCGCGCTCTCAGCTCGGCGAGGTCCGATTCGCGCTGGGCGATGTCCCTTTTTATCTGGGCAATCTCGTCCATGCAAGCGTAGTTTGAGACGGAAATGGGGTTGCGCAGCAAGGTAGGATGCACGTCCCAGAAGACTTGTTGAAACTTTTTTTTTTTTTTTTTTTTTTTCAAGGTTGACCGACCCCCTCCTGCCAGCTGCTGCCGCCCCACATCGGACCCCAGTCAGAAGACCCCACAATCTCCCCAAGCATATCTTCTTATCCATCTTTGCCTCTCAGCTCTTTACACACGCAACACATATTACATATTTCCAACCATGGTAAGCTATATTCCAAAACAACCCCCCGAAGAAGACAGCAACCATTAACAAAAGAAAAAAAAAAAAGAAAAAAAAAAAAAAGGTTCCCCGCCCGCCACCCTCCGCCCGCGCCCTGCGCACGCAACGAGTCACAGGCCAAATCCACCCCCTCCTCCCGTCCAAGATCTTCCGCCCAGAAGCCCACGTCACAGACGGCTTCCTCGCCACCAAGCGCGACAAGCGGCTGATCAAGCACTCGTCCTTCGTATCGCGCATCGCCTCCGCCAAAGTCACAAAGGCCAGGCGCCTGCGCAGGCGCGGGAACAAGCTCGCGTCGCTCGATGGCCTGGCCGACGCGCTGCCGGAGCTCGAGCACGGCGAGGGCGGCGCCGAGATTCTCGCCGGCAAGGTCAGGCACAAGAGCTTGAGGAGCAAGAGGGGTGCGTTGAAGAGGAAGGAGGTGATTGTGAGGGGGGAGATGGAGAGGTTCGGCGTCAGCATGGCCCAGCTTGTTGCTGCAGACGGGGCGGGATCAAGGGCTCGCCAAGACGGGCTTGTTCGCACGGGCGACCATTGCGATGCTCAGGATGATGCCATGACTGCTCCGGCTTCGGACGTGCACGTAGCAGACTCGGAATCTGCATCTGCGGCTCCTTCGGCCACCGCCAATCGATGGGCTGCGCTACGAGGTTATATATCTTCAACAATGGAACAAAACCCGGCGTTTGCGGCCAAGTAGAAAATCTCGTGCGGCATCCCCACATTCACGATGTGGGAAAAAAAGAAGAGAAAGAGAGAGAGAGAGAGACAGAGAGAGAGAGAGGCAAAGAAATCAAAAAGCGTAATCGACATCATCTCGAAAATCGTCTTGGGCGTCACTGTGCGCATCGGCGCTTTGGGAGAATCATCATGACTTCAGCCAATGTGGTTACTTCACATTTCATGCACTTTATTCCATCATATAATCTAGTCCCACGCTTTACTTCAACGTCCATCGTTTAAGAAATTGTTTGCTTAGAAATTTGATTTTGTTGCCATACATTTTTTTTGTAGGCAACATCAGCTCATCTTCTTCATTCGTCCAACGCCATAACGCCATCGACATCAATCACTCACTCATCACAGCTGCGTGGACAAAAGAATGAAGTTACAGTGCTGCCAAATGACGTCATCCCGATTCTTCACAACGCCAGCGCTCGCTCGTTCTAATGCAGTTTTTAAGCTGCTTAAAGACGCCATAAAGCAAAAAGGTACGATGGTTGGAGGAATGAGAACCCTAAGGCAAAAAAAAAAAAAAAAAAAAAAAAAAAGAATAAAGAAAAAGAAAAAAGAAAAGAGCAAAAGTGAAAGAAAAAGTGCACCAACGAAACATGCTGACTCGCTGTTTTGAAATGAAATGCGGCAAAACGATTCTAAACGTATAAAAATGGAGAAGCTGCCGTTCCGGCATCGATGACCAACGGGTTAGTTATGACATGCTCATTCGCCCTGACAAACATGGTCTGGTAGTAGGTCGACGCGGACCGAAAACCTATTCCAGGGCCGACTTGATGCGTTTCTTGGCCCGTGCCGAGGTCACAGTAGGGCCCAGACCTTGCGCATCGTAAACTACCGAATTTATAACAGAGTTGCGGCTTTGCTGCGACGCTTCATCATTGGCTCCAACTGAACCGGCTGCTTTCGTTACGCTGGCCTCCGAGTGCAGGCAATTCGTTGAAACGCTAGAGTTATCAAAGCTTCTGGTGGAAAGGTCTGAATCGCTGGTAAACTTGCTGGTCGTCAGGCTAAATGCTCCAGCATGAGGCTTGGATTTCATGCGGGAATAGACCCGGGAACGAACGGAACGTGACTGCGAAGTCTGTTTATCAAGGCGGCTTTCGTGCTTTTCGAGTTCCATCTTGTCTATCATTTCGTCGAATGTAGAACACGTGCCATAACGAGCCGAGCCCTACTCAATTCGTGGTGGTGTCTTATTGGTAAATGGGCTGGCACTGCGTCTAATTACTACTATATCAGCTGGCCATCAGTGCGATTATGTTTAATTGGGCTTGAAAAGCAGAGACTTACGATCGTCTCCGTTCTCCTTCCTTGCGAAGACTGTCAATAATTTGCAGCATTTCCTTCCGACCGCCGTTACTATCGACCATTTTACCAGCCATACTCATCGACACCTTTTCCCTAGCATTGGCACTGAGCAGGCGTTTGACCAGTAAGTGGCGCATCAGGAGACAGACAAAGACACCACAGTCGCTGCCATTTTCTTGTTGGGGGGTGTCATCGAGATTAACAAATCTCAAAGGCCTCCCACATATCTCACTCATTCTGCGAGCCGCAAGGTTGGCCTCTGCGTAGTTGGCTCCTCCAAGGGAATCATAATGAAATGCGATGCCGTCAAGTATCGAAACCAGTAGCAGGGACCAATGACTGCCGCCTTCAGCGACGCCGACGTTACGATTATCGTTGATGGGAAGGAAGACGTGAGTCACTTTGGAAAAATCGGGAAGCGCAGCGCGGACATGGCGAATGTCGGGCTCTTTCATGAGAAGAAACGTCATGCTGGGTCGCAACAAAATTATACGAGCTTGTGGATAGCGTGGTAGAGTCTCTCGCTCCAGATACTCTTCCCAGAAGGCGATATTATTGTCTGTGAGCCAGTCGTTTTTCAGTGACTTGATGTCCTCCACAGTTAACAATACATCATAATAGCTGAGATAGGCCTTTTCCGGCGATAGCTGCAGTCGACAAGAGAAAAATTAACACAATTAGCACGGACGTTTGTCATGGGCGAGTAGGACAGAGGGTTCTGGATGTAGTGTGGTGGTTATACTGGAGCGACATTCTTGAGTTTGGGCCAAAACCCGACGCGACAACGACAGACAGCTTGCAGCTTGACAAGATGTGCCGCGACGTTTTCTCAAGAAGGAGTACATTTTCTGACATGGTCTCGAGCGAAGCAAGGAAATAGAAATGTCACGTACCGAATCACCAAAGTGGCGGGCTATACGTTGTCTGAACGGCATTTTCTTTGCCTGGTCTTATTCTTACTAGCGACGTCTGCAGCGTCTCTTCCGTCGGCGTCCGCTTTCTGACACCGCCCTCGGATAGTAAAGAGAGCGTGGAGCTGGAATGTTGTCGCAGGAGCTGGGACTGGGACTGTTGGATAGATGAGCGGCAGGCCGTGGAAGCGGGTGCTTGTTGTCGGGAGAGGAAGAGGCAAACAAGGACTCGATCAGCTGGGGTCTCTTTTGACGACAAGAAGCCAGTGGGGCGCAGGAGCCGACGTGGGCATGGGACTGGCTGGAGCGGAGTGAGGCGAGGTCGCATGCATCGTGCAGCGACCCACTCTTCGTCGCTGGCTGAGTGGGGATGCCACGCTAGCCAATTCTCGACGGCGTCGTGGGTAGCTAGCTGTAAGCAGCTAGCCAATAACACCTCCAAATGTATTTAAATCTCTCAAACATGAAATAAGGGGACCATTTTCGCCACATATGACTAGCAGGAGGCTCTAGCTCCTTGGCCGCATTCTAAAACAGGTGATACAGCTTCTCCCTAGCTCGGGGTATGCGTAGTACTTTTACCGTTGCATATGGCCAATAAAGTGGGTCGACACGCGTAGTAGCTTTGTGACCTACATCACGCAGGGAAGTTAAAAAAATAAAAAAAAAAGGGTCCTGGTCCTCTTTTCTTTTCTATCTTTTTTTTTTTTTTCTTCTTCTTTTAGACAACAATCCATTGCTACGCAAAATACCCGCCATCCCATGTTATCCGATTGGTCAGCAAGCCAATGTGTCGATCTAAGGCGCGCTTTAGTGAAGTGGGTTCAAGTGCTGGAGAATGCCGACGTGAGTTGCCTCCGAATGTGGCTTTCAGCCAGAGAGACTCCGAGATCGAGCCAACACATTTCCCTGATATTGCGATATAGCCCTAGCAGTCTCGCAATCGGTGGCGTATACATGCAGGAGCAGTCTTTGCTTCACCATTCCTCCTCCAAGCAAGTCCGTACAGACTTCCAACTTAGTCACATGAGCCGAGCAGGTTGTGTCAAAGTCCCCGACGGAACGTAAAAAAATAAAAAGGCTCGTCTACCTCTAGGCGCGTATGGAATATGAATGCGCCGTCATTCAGCCAATTGCAGCCATCATAAAAAAAATTCGACGCCTTCGTCACCCATGTTGCCGCCATGATGCGTTAGAGTTGTGAGGGTCTGCTGATATAATCTCATGCAGATTAGAGATTAGAATTGATTTTGATCATCTGTTTCTCGGCATTTCTGAACGTCCTAGCAGAGCTCACTATATAAATTACAGCCTGCCCAGACTCTATAAAGGTGACTTGAGTCACAGGGCCCTTAAACCCACCCCTCGAGAGAGACCGTCGTCTCCTCTTCTTAAATAGTCGACATTTTCAAGACAACATGATCATATACAATAGCTATTCTGGCAGTTTTGGTTTTCATATACAGACAACTTCAGCGTCTAGCAGTCCAATAATCAATTGAAATTTCCTCTGGACTCGACATTCCAATCCCCTTCGTTCAACGTCTTTTTTCTTCACAAGCAACTGGATAATATAAGCTAGCTTTGACTAGGACTTTGGAGCCGAGTGAACCTCTTCACCCGCTAAGACAGCGTTGCATAGTTTTTCCAGCGCTGCAGAAGCATGAGTATAGGAAGCGGCTCGTTTCGAAATGGAGTTTTGGAGATGCTTCATTGACACATTTCGTTCCCTATTGTTTTTCTCGACCGACTTAATTCCATCGAGGACAATTTTGTCGAATTTTCTCGTGTTCTCCTTTGCATGGCTGATTAATGCAGAGCGCTCTTTTCTAAACCGGGATTGTATCCTTTCCACACAATGGTTTCCAGCTTTGGTATAAGTGTCCGTAACCTTGATGATGGAGTCTTTTCTCGTATCTAGCTTCTGCATAAATGCCTACATCGTGTCAGCTAGAAACGTACAAGGAGCGTTCTGAAGCTTCATCTTTCCACGCACATCGACAAGCTCATGCAGCTGCCGCTTCCCTCGATCAGCAGGGTTTGAAACTCTTGAATCAGCTTCATCTCCGACAATCCCGGAACCGCCGTGGCTTTGTTTGAGTTCAGATAAGATCGACGGTCTCAAATTTAAATTTTCTTCGAGCGTGATTGAATCAACATCACGAAAAGACTCTGATTGTAGGCCGCTTGAGAATTTTGGCTTGTGTTTTGTAGCACTCCATGTGGATACATCCTGCTGCACATGCTTTACGACTGGCGGATTGAGGAGTCGCTTGTGAGGTGCGCTGCCCAACATGAGAGGAGTCGGAGGGTTTATCGATGCTGAATTGACATTTTTGTCTTGTCGAATTGAAGACCGAATTGGACTACCTTGTCTGCTGACGCTAATTTGTCCCCTACATCGCGTCGGAGCTGACTCGTGGCTATCAACAACCTGCTTGGCAGATGGACTGGAATCTTTGCTATCCTCATTTTCTGTCGTTTTGTGTTCAGAAACATCCAGTTGGTTCGTTGTCGTCAAGAAACCATCGTATGGAAGTATATCCCTGTCCACGTCATTCTGCATTGTCTCTGTGACATAGTCATGATTGTTACTGATTTCAATGCGAGGCAAGTCCAAAACATCTGCATCTTGCATAGGATCTCCGACGAGAGGTACGTTCATTATAGTTGTGTCTTTGGCGCAGTTCGCAGAAAACGAAGCGTGTAATATATCCTTGCCTGTGTTGCCATTGACATAAGGCTCAATCGGTGATTCTATTCGAGGCACCGTGCCATTTTGTTCTGAGTTGTCCTCAATATCACCCTCTCCAAGGCTTTGCGGGATATTCGACAAACATCCAGATGTTAAAGCGCCTGAGATGTTGTCACGGCGATCCGCCACTAAACCTGGGACAGGTTCCTTTGCATCATTGAATGTTGGAGTATCGGTAATTTCGATGGGCAACGACTGCGACCCATCTGGTACCGACAACTCGTAGTTACAATATACACCTTGACGGCTAGTCTCCAAAGGTTTCCCTTCTAGGGCCGAGTGTTCTGACTGGTTGGTAGTCAACTTATCCTTTTGACAATCAGGCTTTCGACGGCTCCTTTTGCGCAATGGCTTCTCAGGCGCTGGCTTGACTTCCTGGGTATTCTCGTCAAACTTAAGAGGTGTTTTCGAGCGCTGTTTTCGTTTCTTCTTCTGTTTCTTGCCATCATTTGCGACTGTGGTGGCTTCGAATCCCACACCTTTGCTATTCTCTCCACAATCTGCAGCACCGTCTAACGAAACCAAGAAGTTTTCTATGTCCATATTAGCTTGGGTGTCATGGCTGGCCTTCTGCATGATCTGGTTGGCGCTCTCGATGCCAATATTGCGAATCTCTGCAGGATCATCGTATATAGAATCGTGGGGAATGTCCAGGAGCGTAACCAGAGAATAACTTTCTTTGTTAGCCGCACTTTCGTTGTCCCTGCAGACCTGAGTTGTGGGTGACAATTTCTTAACAATAGCCTCATCTTCCCAAACATTGCTAGCTGTATCCTGTCGTGAAGAAGTAGCTGTTCTTCTCGAAAGACGACCTCCAGTCATGGGAGAGCTTCGAAGAATAGTAGTAGCAGTTTCGGAGAAGTCAACGTTGATATGTTTTTCTCCCGGGGTTTCAAGCAAGGTATTTTGTCTAAAACCTATATCAAGAGGAACTGTGTCCGGAAGGGCGTCATTTCCAGAAATAGGACTGGAAAAAGCATTTTCTACACCCATGTAGGCGAATCCAGTTTTCGAGGAACCAAGAGATGATACAGATGAGCTTCGCCGAGGGCCTGACCCAGTCTCTGACCAGGAAAATCCTTTGGAGGTCAAGGTGCCGGGTAGTGCCTGCGTATCAGCCAGTTGGACCAGGTCGCGATCTTCAATTCCATCATCAAACCCTTCCGAATCGATCTGTTGAGGAATTGACAGTTTCGCATCGTTTTGTTCTGATTTCTTGGTCGGCGAATTGGGCGAGCCATCCGGTCTGGTTGGCGTAGTTTCCAGCTCCCCTATGCTTGTGGTCTGCCGTTGAGGGCGTTGCTTTCGCGGCGGCGTTTTGGTTGAGCTCCAACTGGATCTGCGCCGCATGTTGAAAGCATAATAAATTGAACCCTGGTGCTGAAATATATGTATGACAGAGGTGGAAGGATCTACTTGTGGTACGTAGAACTCGTCAGCCTCGACCTCATGCCGACAGATGAGCAGCTACGGATCCTTGGCCAAAAATGAAATTTTGAGAAGGAGCAGAGTGCATTGGGTGTGTTAGCTCCCAGCGTAAGAGTCATTGTATTCGTTCCCGTTTCGGAAGGAGCAATGTAACAATTCTCGTGCGGCAACTGTTGGCAGGTGGTTGCTATAACAAAATTGGTGAATCGAACAGGGAGATACATCATGAACTCTACGGAGTAAACTGGTTTATTTTAGCTAGGTTCCTATTGATTTTTATAATGAAAATATAAACTGATGCAAGCAACTCGCGCTATACCCAGTAGGTAGGTAGGTACATAAAGTAATTATTAAACATATCTCCTAGAAGTAGACGTTTATTAGGTAAGCACTAGAAGCGCGCCGGTTCATGCAAGCTGACAGCTGGCAAGGCATAGTAGGAAGCAATTTGCCAGCTGCCTTGACGTCACCAAGTTCCCGATGCATGAGCCAGGTCAAGGACTTGAGCTGACCTCGAACTCCGTTGCGATACGTGTCAGTACTTCAGTAACCAACGGCAGTTCTATTGCTGGCAGCAGCTTTCAGTTCGATGGCAAAGAACACTGGGCTCTGGAGGCGTGTACCAGATGTCGAAATTGTCATTCCTAATCATATTATATCGGCCAGGCCGTTACGAGTCATCAGCTAGGCCACCCTGGAACCACCCTGGAACCAATGCTAATGTCGCCCGGTAATATGTCCGGTGTCTAGTAAGTTGTGGCGTGGCCAACACCCAATGTTTGCGAATAGCTAAGGCTAACGAGGATTCTGAATTCTCCGCAGGCTCCACCGCAAGTCCGCAGCTGATTACCAATGGGATGGGCCGTGAAGTAGAAACCAACACTGTCTCGAATTTAATCAGATCGAGGTTTCCTACTTGAGTTTCCAGCTTCTAAATATCTACCACCATTAATGCTGTAAAACAAAACCATCCAGAAAACTATTGGCTCTCGAATCCTCACATTGCGCTGTTGAGAGACAGCCACGGTACAATTACAACGCGGCTCTGCATCATAAATTTTTATTCTTTTGACAACTCCCTCCATCTTGTTCACCATGTCGCCACAAACTGAAGACTCGGCCGCATCAGCCGCGCTGGACAAGGCCGAGATCACGAGTCGTCAGCCGCGGAAAGGCTCCTACCCACCAGTGTCGTCTATTCCGGAAACTTCACGAGAGCGTCTATTACAAGCTGGTGAAGATGAATATGCCTCTGCGAAGCCAGCCGATACTTCTGGCACTGTCTTGTACCTTGCTTATGGATCCAACATGTGCGCTGAAACGTTACTTGGCGTCCGAGGTATTCGTCCATTGTCACAGGTCAATGTCTCTGCGCCTAGCATGCGCATCACCTTTAATTTGCCTGGCATTCCCTATCAGGAACCTTGCTTTGCCAACGTGGAATTTCGCGACGTACCTAAGAAGAAGGGAAACCGCCAAGGCGAGTCTGCGCCCGTTCATCAAGACATGAAGTGGGACGGCGGCCTTATCGGAGTAGTGTATGAAGTGACACACAAAGACTATCGAACAATCATGCGTACAGAAGGCGCTGGCTCAAGTTACAAAGAGATTCTTGTGCAATGCTATCCGATAGGTCCGAAGGAGACATGCCCTGCGAAAGGTCCAAACCCATTCTATGCCAGAACGTTGTACGCCACCACTTCAGCCAACAACCACGTCGGCAAACAAAAACGAAGCTGCTGGAAGGGACTCGTGGATGGCCGACAAAGGCTTAATCCCAATTACGCACAGGCAAGTCTGCGCTACCTCAGTCTTCTGAGGACAGGTGCAAAGGAGCATGACCTCCCCAAAAGCTATCGCGACTACCTCGACTCTCTCCATCCGTACACCAAGACTCGATGGACACAAAACGTCGGAAAATACTTTTTCTTCGGGCTATGGGCACCGTTACTCATTTTCTTTCTCGCAACGACCGGTTGGCTTGCCGATGAGAATGGAAAGCTGCCTCCCTGGCTAGCGCGAGGGGTGGCCATGATGTTCAACTTGATGTGGATGACATACGATGCGTTTTTCAAGCCTATATTTGGCGACGGAGAGAGGACAGAAGTTGGCGCTCCAGATCATGACTCGATTCGTATGACTGGAGAGAAGCCATCATGGAACAAATTAATTCCCAAGCAGTAAAACACCGGGTCAATGTGACCCTGAATCCTCAACTATATGTGTATACTATGCAACTGCAATGCCAAAATTGTCAAGTCGAGTTATTGCAAAGCTTTATTTGATTGGTGATTTCTCTGACCACCATGCTGTTCGACCTAGAAACTGGGTCTTGGGCTCAAGCTCTACAGACAGAAGAAATGAAAATGAAATGAAGTGAATCAAGATTGGGTTGAAATGCGTATCTGGTTCCTAGAAATTCCGAATTGAGCTTTTTTTTTTTTTCCTTTTTTTTTTTTTTTTTGCCGTGTATTGGCAATTCCGGCTACGATGATTGATAAGATTGTAGATGATCTGAAGTCGAGGCTTATATTATCAGCTGCATGACAGAAATGGTCTTTGTTTCAACGTTTATAAATGGGGTCCAACCTGACGGCATTCTCGGGAGGTTCATTCGCAGTAAGCGACTCGGTCAGCGCCTTCATGAACGTCGAGAGGCCGTAGGAAGGGCGAAATCAATGCGGCATTTTTTTTTTTCAGAGGGAAAGCATAGCGACTTTTTGTTGAGTAAATAATTATATTCTTCTTCTCCACTTGTTGCCAGGCACCAAAGTGCGTAACGAGCCGCGGTCATCCGCGTTCGGATCTTCCTCCATACGCTGATCTGCACGCTTCACAGGAATGAATGAGCATTTGCTCTCTCCGTAGCGGCAACTTCATTTCAACAATCGCTCCGCCTTCGACTTCATCTTTGGCTCCAGCTCCAGCCATCCTACAAATGCAATGACAGAAGCTACGCAAAAACACATAAACCTGCTGTTAGGATGGCCCTCGCCTTCATTATTTCCCTCGAACCAGTTGCTGCAAGGCGCATCCTCCATCGTGCACTCGGAGGAGAAATCCGCGGCTGCCCTCGTCTACGGACCTGATGGGGGCTATGCACCCTTGAGGGCGAGAATTGCAGCATGGCTGAGCACTACCTACAACCTGAGTGCGGAAGCGTCAGTCTCTGCTGACAGGATCTGCATCTCGAGCGGTGCGTCGGCCAATTTAGGGAACATCCTGGCCAAGTTTACCGAGCCGGGCTATACGAGGGCAATATGGATGGTTGAACCATGCTACTTCTTGGCATGTCCCATCTTCACGGATGCTGGTTTTGGAGGTCGACTACGAGGTGTTCCTGAAGACGAGGAAGGGCTGGACATTGAATTCCTTCGCGCGGCCCTCAGGAAGACGGAGGCAGAGCCGCATCCTCAAGCGCCGACGTTGAAAACGCACCAGCGATATGTCAAACTCTATAAACACGTCATCTACGCCGTGCCGACCTTTGCCAATCCCAGCGGCAAGACAATGTCCTTGCGGCGAAGGCAGGACCTCGTGCGGCTTGCCAGAGAGCACGACGCCTTGATCGTGACGGACGATGTGTACGATGTCCTCCGTTGGCCCGCATCTCCAGACGCGCAAATGTCTGAACTCGGGCCACTACCACCCAGGATCGTCGACGTTGACCGCACACTGGACTCCGGCCCCAAAGACAAATACGGCAACTCGGTCAGCAACGGCTCCTTCTCGAAGATCGTTGCGCCTGGCGTCAGGACAGGTTGGGCCGAAGGAACTCCGTCATTCGCCCTGGCTCTATCCACGCTCGGCGCAACAAGATCAGGCGGCAGCGCCTCGCATCTCACGGCGAGTTTCATAGACGAGATGATGGCATCGGGCGACTTCCAGACACATCTCGCGACCAAGATCATCCCGACCTACCGGGCTCGGTACAACGCGATGAGAGAGGCTATCGAGAAGCATCTCATACCGATGGGCTTCCAGGCATCGGCAGGGTTGCCGTATGAAACATCCTCTGGAGAGGTCGGCGGTAAGTCTTACGCCGCAGCTGCTGGCGGGTTTTTCACTTTCGTGACTGCTCCCCCTGATTTGAAGCTGTCGGCCCCGGAGCTTGCGGCATTGGCCCTGGAGAAGTGCAACTTGAAGTTTGCACATGGCTACATGATGGTTGTTGAGGGCGATCAGGGGAGCATAGACAGGGCGAGCAAAGGGTTTGGTAGTGGCATCAGGCTTTGCTGGTCATGGCTTGAAAGCGATGAGATTGTGGAGGGCATCAAGAGACTCGAGAAGCTTGTTCGTGACCTGAAGGCTAGTAGCTGAGCAGAAACGAATGTTGATCTAGACCCGAATTTCCAAGCTTGTTGTGCAGGGGCCGCCGAATCGACTGGTAATTCGCTTGCATATCACTTGGTTTCCTTCACCTGGCACTTTTTCTTTTTGACGAAAGAGTCATTGCCCACTGCTATATGCTATTAAGGGAATCTCTGATAAGAGTTGGTCATATGGCACTGGGGATGGGGTGTCTCGTCTCCTCCCGTGAACCTCGACGACCTCGACGACCTCGACGACACCGATAGTCGGGGAGCGATAAAGGGGCTTGCTTCTTCTGTCTTTGCTTTGCGCCATCGTGTTGATAACGATTCCGCCGTAGATGATTTTCCCCATAGTCACGGCACCAAATATGGCCCGTGCAAAAGATAAGGTGCCGTCGCCGGGTGTTTCAGTTGTCGCCGAGGTCGACGGGACGGAAAGGCGTCACGCTCTGACTTGGACTTGTTTGCGTTGAGAGGCCTCAGCCTCCTTGCACGAGGCTCGGCCGTTAAAGTCAAGAGGTGAGGTGGCAGGAATCGTAGACTGTGTTTGTGTTGTAATCAGCGTGAACCGTCATACATATGCGTTCACATGCTGACAGTTTTTCACGTGCAGACACTCCTACGCGCTGAGCTGTGAGGTACATACGAGGGCTTGAGACCACGACAACCGCGACTGTGACTGGTTCTGGCTCGAGATGCGAGGGTCTTGGCCTCTCGGCCCATCCGTTGGGGACCATGCTTGCTGTCTATGCTGCTTTAGGAAAGCGGTGAACTATCAATGGCATTCCCGCTGGCAGTTTTAGTGGGGCACGTGGTCAGCTCGAAATCGTGTATTCCCGCTTCTGGCCTTGTTTTTCTTTTTCTTTTTCTGGCCGATTCCAGAAATAAGAAAAGACATATATTCTCCCTAATTCCCTCCCTGTGCTCTTTCCTACGTGCCTCGCCTCGTCTAGCTTGAATTTGTAACTTTTTGCTTATTTTGCATGCTGCCATTCCCAGCTCTGCGAGTCCTGCAGCACCTCAAGCTCGTGTCGTCCTATTCCCGGAATTCCTTCCAGTCCGTGCGAAGCTACTCCTCAACTTTCGCAACCATGGCTGGCACTGGTCTTCTCGGTGGCCACGAGAAGAAGCACAAGGTCACTATTGTGGGATCTGGCAATTGGTAAGTTATCAGCCTCGCAGCCTCTCGGTCTTGAGGTGGCGGGCGGGTTGCAAAACTGTCTCGTGACTCTCGCGTCTGACTTGTGTTTTCTTTTGTTGTTGTGCAATATAGGGGCTCTACAATCGCCAAGATCGTCGCCGAGAATACGAAGCAGTTCAATAACCTCTTTGAAGAAAATGTCCAGATGTGGGTATACGAGGAAGATGTCGTAATTGGAAAAGACTCGAAATATTATGACGCCACTATTGGCGACAAGCCACAGAAACTCACGTCCATCATCAATACCCACCATGAGAATGTCAAGTACTTGCCTGGCGTCACTCTACCCTCTAATATTATCGCCAACCCATCCCTTGTGGACGCCGTCAAAAACTCGTCAATTCTCATCTTCAACCTCCCGCATCAGTTTATCGCCAACGTCTGCAAGCAAGTGAGCGGCCACATCCTGCCCTTTGCCCGTGGCATCAGCTGTATCAAGGGTGTCAACGTTACCGACGATGGCGTCAGCTTGTTCAGTGAGTGGATTGGCGACGGCTTGAATATTTACTGTGGTGCGTTGAGTGGGGCCAACATTGCCAGCGAAATTGCTGCAGAGAAATGGTCGGAAACCACGATTGCCTACGACCCTCCCCCCATGGACAATAGCAGAAATCCGTCGCCGCGCTCTGGTAGCCCTAATCCGGACATCACCGTTACTGATTTGCAGGACCTGTCGCACAAAGACTGCCGAGGCCGAACTTCGAAGACCAAGCTCACAGCTCTGCCCGCCGAATACCCACCACTCGACCATGACTGCTTCCGTACCTTGTTCCACCGCCCCTACTTCCACGTTCAGATGGTCTCAGATGTTGCTGGTGTTTCATTGGGCGGAGCCTTGAAGAACATTGTGGCTTTGGCTGCAGGCTTCGTCGACGGGCGAGGCTGGGGTGACAATGCCAAGGCTGCCATTATGCGCATCGGACTAATGGAAATGGTCAAATTTGGAAAAGACTTTTTTGGCGAGACAGTCCAGAGTCAAACTTTCACCGAGACATCAGCTGGCGTCGCTGACTTAATCACATCGTCCTCTGGTGGACGAAACTTTCGATGCGCCAAGAAGGCCGTTGAGCAGGGCATCACAGTCGATGAAGTGGAGAAGAAGGATCTCAATGGCCAGAAATTGCAGGGAACAACGACGGCGTTTGAAGTAAATAGTTACTTGAAGGCTCGTGGGTTGGAGAAGGAGTATCCTCTTTTCACGGCAGTAAATGATATTTTACTCGGCAAGAAGGACGTTGATGACATCCCCAGCTTGGTGGCAACGGTTACGGATGGTGCGTGAACAAATGACATTGTCATTTAAATTTTTCTGTCCTTTTTTTTTTCCTCTTTTTTCTTGTTATTCTTCTTGTTATTCTTCTTCTTCTTCTTCTTCTTCTTCTTCTTCTTCTTCTTCTTCTTCTTCTTCTTCTTCTTTCTTTTTTTTTTTTTTTTCCCCTCTTGATTTGGAAACGGTGTTTTGCTCTTGATTCTGATATCCATGCTATTCGCAGCTCGACAAGAGCTGAGGCCGTCATTATAACATGCCTCGCAGTGGCAGCTGGTGGAGGCGTTGCATGGATGATGATGTGGGATAGCCAAGGATTCGTGTATACGACATGCGGAGTAGATTGGGCGGGTTCATTCAGGCAATTCCTGCTCGGCGATTTCGTTACATCGGTGCACTTCGTTACTTACGCATATACACTTCGTATGTTTCCATAAATCGTGCATTAGCCGGTCATTGTAGGGGCGATGGTCGGTAAGCAGCAAGTCGATCAATGCTGCTGTGCTTGGCTCTGATTGAGCGATTTGACTTTTGTTGACTTGGCCATCGCGATGAATCTCAATTGAGCGGTCAAGAAGTGGAACACGTGCACGCCAACGCGTGAGGTCATGACGGTAGATGATTTGCCCTTCGTTATCACTTTGCATTAATATGTAATATGTGAAATCTGGAGGGTATTCTAGGAAAAACCATAGCCGCTGTCGATGGAAATGCAAGGAAATAACAAGAATGGAATGACCTCAAGTAGCAGACGATAAAGCGAGCGCGTAAGCAGTTAGAAAAACACGATCCTAGAATGATCGATCGGTTTGTGTCGCCAAAAATTGCAAACGTGGCCACGCCTCGAGTAATGCGCGGTTCGCTTCCTTCTATTATCTGCTTGGCGGCTGCCGAGTAAACTCCGTCTAGGGATCGACTTTTGCAGTACGTATCTGCATGTACTCCGTACTCCCGTACTTCTACTTCGTACCAGATATATCCCGTCACAGGGCTGGAACTTGGCCCTCTATTGTCAGCATCAAGAAAGCGTCGCTCATTACTGCAATGTAGCATGAGGATGCGAGAGCTCGTTCAAGGGGAACAAAACAAAAACAGCTGACAGCTACTTGTGGCAGTACTATTGATGAAACCGATTTTGTGCTTTCCTTCCGGAACGCGTTTGCATGCTTGAAGCCGTCTGGTACAATGTCATGCTATCATTGCCACCCGTCCAAAGTTGGACAGGGCCAACCAGCGGCCAACCAGCGGCCGGACCAAAGCCTCCAGCCAGCTCGGTCGCGCCTGCCCTCTGGCTGGCGGCCATCGAGATCTCAACACCGCAGCCCTGGCCCCCCCCCCCCGGCACGCAACAGCCAGGCCAGTTGTCAGCAAGAAAGGAAGAAGAAAAGAAATTCTTCCCCCTTCTTGGCTGGCAGCCACTTTCTGCGACCACTTCCTGCGACCTCTCCTCCAAGCCTGTCTGTGCTCGCTCCTGAAAGTGTTTTTTTTTGTTCTTAGCACGATTGTCCTCCTCCCGCGCCGTGCTACTCAATCCACTATAACTGAATCCTGACGGAGCTGCCGCCCGGAGCAAGCCGTTGGCGTACGCCATTCAGAGTACAGCGTTTGGACAGATTTGGAGCTGGGTCTCGGAGCTGGTGTGGATCCTCGTTGCTCGCCGTCTCCAACTTGGCAAAGTATAGCTAGCAGCTAGCTAGCTGGCTAGAATAGCACTCGGTCGCCAGCAGCTCGTCAATCGCTGACGTACGTCTTTCTAGCGCGGGGCAGCCGACGCGCGCCCCTCTCTCTTTTCGCATCATGAGTCCAGGCACCATGACGTCCACTCACGTATATTTGCTGCCGCTCAAGGATGACGGCTCTCCTGATGTAGCGGGAGAGTATGTCTATGTCGCACCTACGTCCAAGGATCCTGTTACTCTGCGCTTCGTTATCGAGGGGACCTCGTCCATCTGTCGCCATGGTAGCTTATGGGTCAATGTTCCGGACAAGGGCGACGAGTTCCGCCGTGACAGCTTCAGGGAGTTCAAGTATATCCAGCCTGTAGCTTCAAAGTCTCCAAAAAACGCCTGTGATGCTTTGCTAATGATTTACCAGGCTGACTCCGGACTTCAATTGCCCCATCATAATCTCGATTGACATCTGCCAACCCGGAGCCTATGCGTTTTACACAACGTACGCAGAATTACCCAGTCTCGAGCCCCATCTCTCCAGCAAAGCACAGCAAAATGCTGCTGAGTTGAAGAAGACGCCGCTTTACTACATCGATGTCGCGCCCCGACTGCAATTGGATGGTTCCCCGCTGCCTTTACCAGCACTGTCCATCATTTCCGTCATCAGTAAATTCATGGGCATGTATCCTACCGACTGGGAGAAGCACTTACGAGGAATCAGCGACAGGGGCTACAATATGATTCATTTCACTCCTTTGCAGATCCGTGGCTCTTCCAACTCACCCTACAGTCTTTACGACCAGTTGGGATGGGATCCAGCCTGCTTTCCTGCTGGGGAAGCCGACGTTAAGGATATGATCGATAGCTTAGAGCGCAATCATTCGTTGCTGAGTTTGACCGACATTGTACTCAATCACACGGCTCACAATACAAAGTGGCTGCAGCAACATCCGGAGGCTGGCTATAATTTGTCAACGGCCCCTTGGCTAGAATCCGCCTTCGAACTTGACTCGGCTCTTCTAGAATTGAGCTCGAATCTTGCATCTCTTCATCTTCCAGTTAATCCAAAATCACCTGAAGATCTTTTGCTCATAATGGATGCCATAAAGGTCGAGGTCATTGCCAAGATTCGCTTATGGGAATATTACGTCCTTGATGTCCAAAGGGATGCCGATGCGGCCGTGTCGGCTTGGACAGATGACAGAACAAAATTGCCTCAAGATCCAAACAGTCTTCAGGGAGAAATTGAAAAGCTCAAGTATGCCACTTTTAATGAAAAGGTTTCTTTCATCCGCAAACACGGTTTATTGGGGTGTGATCAATTGGGCAAGCGCTTCCGAAGAACCATCGATCCTAACGTAGCAGCAACTTTGCTTTCTTTCTGCTTCGGTAGATGTGAGGCCGAGTCTTCTGCTTCCACAGATAGGGCTGAGGCACGATTGGAGATGGTCAAGATAATTGACGCCTTAAACGTGCCTCTGTACGAGGAATACGATGTTGATGTTAAAGAAATCTTGGAGCAGCTATACAACCGTATCAAATACGTCCGCCTTGACGACCACGGTCCGAAGCTCGGTCCCATAAACGAGGAAAATCCACTCATCGAAACATACTTTACACGGCTGCCATCCAATGAAGCGACCTCAAAACTCGCTGCACGTGACATGATGTTGGTTAATAATGGCTGGGTATGGAGCGGAAATGCCTTGGTTGATAACGCTGGTCCCGATTCCCGGGCATACTTGCGAAGAGAAGTCATTGTATGGGGCGACTGCGTCAAGCTTCGATATGGTTCAAAACCTGAGGACAGTCCTTGGCTTTGGGAACATATGACGAAATACGCTCGTACTTTGGCCAAGCACTTCAGTGGTCTGCGAATTGACAACTGCCACTCGACGCCAATTCACGTTGCAGAACATATTCTTGATGAGGCTCGACGTGTACGACCAGATCTTTATGTCGTTGCAGAACTATTTACCGGCTCGGAAGAGACAGATTATGTCTTCGTTAAGCGACTCGGCCTCAGCTCACTCATCCGCGAGGCGATGCAAGCATGGAGCACGGCTGAGCTTAGCAGACTGGTGCACCGACATGGCGGCCGGCCTATTGGTAGCTTCGAGGTAGACGAGGTCTCGCGCGGTGACCCTTTGTTACCGCCGAATCCAGCGCGTAAAGGTGATCTCACGAGAGAAGTCATACGCAGGATCAAGCCTACTCCAGTACATGCGCTATTCATGGATTGCACCCACGACAACGAAACCCCTGCACAGAAACGTGATGCCCGAGACACTCTGCCGAACGCAGCCCTGGTCAACATGTGTGCTAGCGCAACAGGCTCAGTCATGGGATATGATGAAATCTATCCAAAGCTGGTGGATCTTGTTAACGAGACCCGTCTGTATACCTCTGAGTCATCCAAAAATACCCCCATTAAAATCGGTCGCGGTAAGAACGGTATCGGAGGTGTCAAAAAGTTACTCAATCAGATTCATATCTTGATGGGAAAAGACGGTTACGACGAAACTCACATCCACCACGAAAATGAGTACATCACGGTCCACAGAGTGCATCCTGCCTCTAGAAAGGGCTATTTTTTGATAGCCCACACCGCCTTTCCGGGGTACGGCAACGGCAATGGCAGCTTGAGCCCGGTTCGTCTTGCTGGAACCCGGGCGCGGCATCTGGGAAGTTGGAGCTTGGAGGTGGATTCTAGCGAGGATGCTGTGAAGCAGGCGACAGGCAATAAACAGTATCTCGTTGGTATTCCGAGCCGCGTGATAGACATTGCAGGCGTGAACTTTGATGTGCATGGAGACGACACAGTCATCACAGTTCGGGACAAATTTCCTCCCGGGAGCATTGCCCTTTTCGAGACATGGATTCCCGCCGCAGAGCACTCAGCCGGTTTGGATGCTTATGTCACTGGAGGCGCTAAGGAAGCATGGAGCCGTCTGGATCTCATTGATCTCAATTTTTTGATGTACAGATGTGAACCCGAGGAACTCGACTCCAGCGATGGCCGTGACGGGAACTATAACGTTCCTGGCCATGGCAAGCTCGTCTACGCCGGCTTGCAAGGATGGTGGAGCATCATTGAAGACGTTATCCGTGACAACAACCTCGCGCATCCGCTTTGTCAGAATCTGCGTGATGGCCCCTGGGCTCTCGACTACATACTCGGTCGAGTGCAGAGGATAAGTCAGACCACTGGGAAAGAGCACCTTTCCGGTCCCGCGGAGTGGCTTCGAGCACGCTTTGATGCTGTTCGAACCATTCCTAGTTTCCTCCTCCCTCGTTACTTTGGCTTGGTGCTGAGGACCGCCTACAGTGCCAGTCGCGACCGAGCATTGGAACTTATGGGAGACAACATCAAAAAGGGTCAATGGTTCCTTCAGAGTCTTGGCCTAGTCAGCATCCAGCAGACTGGGTATGTCAAGTCAGCTTCGCTCTGGCCGAGAAAGGCTGTGCCTTCCATAGCTGCCGGGCTGCCTCATTTTGCCGTTGAATGGGCGAGATGCTGGGGTCGTGACGTGTTCATTTCAATACGCGGCCTTTACCTCGGAACTGGGAGATTTGACCAAGCTAAAGAACACATTCACGCATTTGCGAGCGTGCTCAAGCATGGCATGATTCCTAATCTCCTTAGCAGTGGGGACGCTCCTCGCTATAACTCGCGAGACTCTATCTGGTTCTTCTTACAGGCGATCCAAGACTATGTGCGCTTAGCACCCGAGGGAATTGACATTTTAAAAACAACCGTCAAGAGACGATTCTTGCCTTACGATGACACATGGTTTCCCACCGACGATCCACGAGCATACTCAAAGGAGAGCACAATCGAAGATGTTATCCAAGAAGCTCTTCAGCGGCATGCTTCTGGCATGAAGTACCGGGAGGCCAATGCTGGCCCGCAAATCGACTCCCAAATGACAGACAAAGGCTTCAATCAACACATTTTCGTCGACTGGAACACAGGCATTGTCTTCGGTGGTAACCAGTTCAACTGCGGAACATGGATGGACAAGATGGGAGAAAGCGAGCGAGCAGGGTCCAAGGGGGTTCCCGGAACGCCTCGTGACGGGGCTGCCATCGAGATCACGGGCCTGCTATATAGCACATTGATCTGGCTTGCCAGGTTAAACAAGCAAGGCGGCTATGCGTACTCATCAGTCAAAACACCAGAGGGATCCGAAATCAAATTCCAGGACTGGGCCGCGCGCATCAAGGACAATTTTGAACGATGCTACTTCGTGCCACTGTCACCAGAAGACGACACAAAGTACGACGTCAATCCAGCCGTTGTCAACCGCCGAGGCATCTACAAAGACCTGTACAAGTCCGGCAAGGAGTACGAAGACTACCAGTTCCGACCAAACTTCCCCATCGCCATGACGGTAGCACCAGACCTCTTCGACGCAGACCACGCGATGCACGCGCTCTGCCTAGCAGACTCGGTCCTCCGCGGCCCAACGGGGATGGCCACCCTGGACCCGGCAGACCTCAACTACCGACCGTACTACCGCAACAGCGAGGACAGCGACGACTTCGCGACGAGCAAAGGCCGCAACTACCACCAGGGCCCCGAGTGGCTGTGGCCCACGGGCTTCTTCCTCCGCGCCCTCCTCAAGTTCGACCTGAAGCGGCGCTCCACCGCTGAAGGGCGAGTCGAGGCCTTCCAGCAGGTCACGAGGCGGCTAGCTGGGTGCAAGCAGATGATTCAGGAGAGTCCATGGGCTGGATTGACGGAACTGACTCAGAAGAACGGGGAGTACTGTCCGGACTCGGTATGTTCTACCACTGCCGCTTTTATTTTCTAAACTTGACCCCCCCCCTCTCCCCTACTCCCCATCGCAGCTCATGTACTAACTAACCCGGTTTTTCTTCTCGTTAAGAGTCCTACACAGGCATGGTCAGCAGGTTGTTTGATCGACTTGTACATGGACGCCATGGAGGAGCAGCAGAAAGCGTAGATTTGAAACATTCCGACATCCACAGGCTTGGGGCATCTCTAATCGAATAGATATTATATATACATCAGCAAGCATAACTACGCAAGTGTTATCACGCAAGGCGCGCCACGGCGCACATGGACTGAAGAAAAGAAATTATATATATATAAATAGTACCGTATTTGCTATGGCCACGCCCATGTCGTCGTTTGTCCCGTTGCATTACCCAAAGGCGCCCTGGAGGACTGAACTAAGCCTCAGCTGCCGACGGCTCTAATGTACGACGTCGTAATGTGCTATGCCCTTCCTCCACCCGCATTAAAATGATTAAAAACGCCGATAACCCCCCCAAGATGATCCAAGAAATGAAAGTAACCCGTCAAAAGTCCAAGAGAGAAAGAAACAGAAGAAGGATGGCCACCAAAATATATAAGGATATATATTTTATCAACGCCGTGAAAGAATATATAGACAAGGCCCGAGGCCTGCAAGGCTAGTAACCAAGCCAGGGACCGTCACCGATTTTGTTCATCAAGCGGGGGCTTTGTTCGCATCTGTGACGGTCTGGTATAAGGAAAATGATGAAATGGAAGGGCCCTAGTGAAAAACCAGATCTGTTACGGGAATGACTTGACTCGGCACCAAGGATGGAGTCAAGTAGTCACTGTAAAACAAGTAAAGCGCAGTTGGAAATGAATAGAAGGCCTATTTCGGTATCGACTCGGAATGCAAAACACTTCCTCGCCTTGCTGGGAGGTTCTGGCAAACTGCAGGCTGCTCCGTATTTGAAATATTCGTGTGAATTGTAGGACGAAAGGAACGTAAGAATCGTATTGTCGAAGCAAGTTTGGGGCATTCTCGACACGGAACTATGGGTCGGAAATAACCGTCATCTATGTGCGCTGAGCGACCGTCCACTTCTTCTTTTGCTTATTTTTTTGTTTCTCGTTGACGGCCCCTCTTTCACTATCGCCACCAACTGGAACCGACATGGGCGCTGCTGATCCGGTCCCTGCAAGTACTGGTCCCCAGGTCGGGTTGTTAGCAGACCCGGGGTGTTTGTGTCCAAGAGAGTATTGTCGATCCTTCTTTCGCAAGTAACGGCGCCGCCATACACAGGCACCAATCCAGATACCGGCGATGCCAACCACGAGAATAACAAGCATAATCACCCACTGCCAGTGAGTAGAGAGCCTGAGTTTTGGTGGCACTTAGTATACAGGATCATAAAGTAAAAGGATGCAAATAGAGCCTAGAAAGCTTACCAGTCGCCGCCGCCGCCGCCACTGCTTCCACTACTGCTTGTGCCTGGAGTGCTTGTTGGGCGAGCGCTCGTCGTGACAGCCGTCGTGTGGGGTGTGAATGCCGGAATGGCCTTACAGAAGTTGTTGAACCATCCGGCAATGGAACTCAGACCTTTCGGGTCGTTTTTGCAGGCATTATCGCATACACCAGACACGGCCGTCGAAAAGGCGGCAACGTTGGTGTTTGAGCAGAAACACCGTCCATACGCTTGAGGGTCAGCTGTGGGGATGGCTGGAGGCACGCATCCGCCGTTCGCGTCCCATAGAGGTTTGCAGTCAACAGCGCAAGCTGGAAGCTTATTGGTGTCGCCGAATGGTGGAATAGTATAAGAAAGCACTGCCGAGTTGCAAATTCCATCAGTTCAGCGCACGTCATCGCCGACAAAAACAATGCCTAACCACAATTATCACTTACCCATTTTGCTCGCAAACCGTCAATTTCTCCTGACAAGATTAAGGCGCCTTTGTCGAGGAGGAACTGTGACGAGGCGGTAGTTGTGCCGGTGCACAACCTCAGCAAACAAATCTGACAAGCACTGCGCGCTCAATTGACTGCGGTCGGTAAGCTGCGCTTTTGCTGCGGCTCCCGCAATATGAGAGGCCGGGCAGAGGCCTACAAAAAGAGGGATGGTCGGATGAACAGCCCTTGGGACGGCGGTATGGTGTCTGTATCGGCCGGTTCGTCACGGTACGAGGCACTGTTGACAAAGTGAGACAAGAGAAATGCGTCCGGCCAAGTAATTGAATCGAGAAGGCGGCTAGTCCAAATAAAACATGGATAAGAGAGCACCCTTTGTCGTCACTGTGAGCAGCTAGCCGGAGCACAATCTGTTGACTGGACAAGTGCGAATGCGGATGGATGATCCGGATAGTCAAAGGAGGACTGGACAGCGTGGGAAAGAGCGTCGGGAAGTTGGGCGTGCGTCCAGAAGTCAAGGAGTAGCGAATGCCGCAGTCGATTGTGCTGCTGGGGTGAAAGGAATGGAAAGCTGCGGGACGGTGGGAGTAATGGTGGTGGTGGTGAATGGGCGGTCGGGCGGGCCGGGGGGCTGCGGCCATCTGGGAAGGAGCCAACCGGTTGGATGAGGGCAGAGAGCAAGTGGACCGGCGTCATGCTTTCCCGTTTAATACTGGCTTGGCTTTGATGGAATGGAGGGAACAACCACCCACAACCACCCGAGAGCGGCCCCAAGGTCCGTGGGTACCAGGTAGCAGGTAGGGTACAAGGTGGTGGTGGCCAATACTCCGGTCAAAATACGCGACTACCAGGTACCTGGGTACGCAGCACGTATGTTCCGCACGGAGTAGAGTGTCGGGGGCAAGTGGTGGGGCAGGTTGATAACTAACCTGGTTGCCAATCGAGCAACATGGCAAAATGATACCTGCCCAGCTGAGTGGATGGCTACCTACCTGGAGGTACCTACGTATTTATGCGATTGTCTCACTATACCAACAAACGCATGGCTTACACTCAGTTAATCAGCGATCAATTGCGTAATTCGAGTTATCATCTGCGCACTGTACAAAAGTGGGTCCGCAGTAGAGATGCCTGGACACCCCGTGCGCCAAGTCCTGGCCTGGACTCTTTATGCTCTGTCAAGATTGTAGAAAACGGCGTTGAATGTTGGAAGAGCTGTTGCGGGTAAACGTTGCCAGCCTTTGCTGGGCTGGACGCTCATCTATTGAGCAGAGGTCAGGAACAACTGCGCTTATAGTCTAGTCTTGCCATCGCGCGCCACTCCGATTGACCAGTCTATAAGAAGATTTTGACCCGTCTTCTGTGCCCTTCTCAGGGCTCGTATAAAGCTTCTTTCTTTTTGGAGGCATGCCAACAAGAAATTACTAATAAATGAACATCTTGGACACAAACGGTCGCAAAAAGTAGTGATTGTTGAAGCTTGTACGGACTATTAAAAAAAAATCAAGTTGTCGCCCGAAGGTACCCAAGCACTCGGGTGGGTCCCCCCTCACCCCCTTTATTCCGTATTCAAGAGAAAATCGACCGCGCGGGATGAGCTAAGCCCAAAGCGGATTGGACTCTCTGGCGTTCCAATGCGGTTCTCGTTGCTGCTACAGTGTGCACTCAGCTGCTACTTGCTGCTGCTGGGGATAAATTTATAGGACTTTAGCGTACAGGTACGTCTTCTGCTTTGCAATTGTCTCCAAGGAAGACTCTGTATGGGCTTATACCAAGAATTAGGGTGGCGCGCGATGGCAACTAGAACGTGGCTACTATGGCTACTCCACAGGTCATAAATAAATGCTCGGTTAGATCCCCTTATAATTATAGCGGGCGACAGTACCAGGTAGGTGTAGTGGTAACCTACCTAACCTACCTGACAGCCCAGATGCCGTTTTCCACTCGCTTGTTTTCCATTCCCCTGGCAGGACTGGTTGAAGGATGCAAGCTTAGCCTGATCGGGCTAGGGCTCGCAAAGCCATATGGAAAATATTTTGCGCTGGCTTATGCCACGATTATTATATCGTGACTGTGACTAACCGACGGAATACTGAGACTTGGCAGGCAAGTGCAGACAATATGCAGTACTACTACCTTACTTGAATTTAAGTTTGCCGGTCGGTCCAGGTGTTCTCATTGTATCATTGAATCTTGCACCAGGGTATAAACATCACGCATCACGCATCACGCAGCATGCATCATGCATGGCACATTGATCCAGATCAGGTCAGTGTCATAGCGGGACACTGTAGGTCAAGCAGATGTAACGGTGGAAGGAGCGCTCGTGCCATCAACGCCGTTCCCTCTGAGCTAATGAACTGCCCACATAGAGTCACATCTTGGCATCTGCTCGTCAGACTGCCCCCCTCCTTCCTTTCGTAATCCCCTGATGATGTACCCCGTGTTTCTTTTCTTTCTCCCCTTCTTTTTTTTTCTTTTTCTTACTTCTTTTCTTGATTTTTTTTCTTTTTTCTTTTTTTTTTTTTTTTTACAGTCGATTACAGACCTTGTGTCGCTTCAAAAGTTCCAGGCTCCTCTGGCCGCCCCCCTGCTTCTCGCCCTTGTCCCCATGGATAAGCGCAACCAAGTTCGAATGATACCTTTTTTGGTCTCGCCATAGTATTCGGGCAGACAGTCACGTTGGTCCAAGACCAAGGCCCATTCTCATGGCAACTCTTAATACCTAAAGTAGGTGAGTACATATTATGTGCAGAGCAATTCAGCACAACCACGACCCGCCGTCGCTGTGATGTGATGCAGCGCGACAATGGCTTCTGCGGCTTGAGTCAATCTGCAGCTTCATCATTATCCACAACGCAATTTCCCAACCGTCAGGCACGAAACGACGCGTGCGAGTAGGCTGATCCTGTTACTGGATCCTGTCGTAGCCGCGTTCCTTGTCAACACCTGTTGCAGCATTTTCGAAAAGATTCGGATACAAAAAAAAAGAAAAGAAAAGAAAGAAAAAAAAAACACCGCAGCCTTAGCATACTTTGCAAAAGTGGTGTGCCCCACGTTTGACTAAAACAAACAAAACATTGTCATTTTGACGTCTCTGTTTTCATTTTGATGTCTCAGCTTAGGTACTGCATCAGGCAATTTATCGATCGCCTGGAGAATTTGCGATGTTCACATCTTATGACTATTCATGGATTTAGACACGAGTCTATATGGCTGCTCTATAACGACCATGAATTCGTAACAGTATCATCACTTACAATGCCTCACAGAATAAGGGAACTTGCAGAATGAAGTCCAACACTCTGTCTGGTCAATTTCATCTCCTCAACACTACATACTGCATACGCTCGAGGTCAAAACTGATAGATCAATTCTCTCGATCCACCAACCCGGCACAGGTCACTTAGCACTTCGCGATCACCGGTCGTGCTTGCTGAAGCAACCAAGGTCGATCACAGCGCACGCACAATATTTTTACTGCTGCGCAGCAGCCGTGCTCGATTCAGGGCCTTGGAGCTCTAGATCCTTGATGAATAAAAGGAGGCCTACCAGTGCCATTGCTAGAGGTTGTCCGAGGGCTACGAACGCTGGACGAAGTGTCGAATGGCTGGTGCCATGGTCCATCATCCATCTGAAAGCGCTCAATTGCAAACGAGCCAGTTGCTTTCGATTTCTTCTGGCTGCTATGAACTTCCGCGTGGCCTTCTCCTAGTGTGTCGTAAGCCAGAATCAACTAATGCTCATTGCCAAATATCGATTTCGTCAATAAAACGCACCATTTGCTTGATACTTGGATCCCGGCATTTTTCGTATGTTTTTAGTCCCTTTGAGATCTCTTTGTGTTGTACTGTGATTGATTTTTTAAAGACGCGCGTTGTCTGTTTTTTGTCGGGAACAATGAGAACTGCGGATTGGACATGGGACGAATTTATGATGTTCTTCTATCTGAGTCAAGCTTGGGTGAAGACTCGTAATGGTCCAGAACATCATCTTCTTTCCTCAAGTGTCACAGTCTCAGTGTAAAGTATGGTGACTGAGCTACGTTGTGACTAGCGCGCCATTGGAATTTCTCAACCTTGTCATGTACACGGGTTCTTGCAGAAGTCAGACTTGAGGTGATGATTGAATATCAACTGTAGGCTTCTGCGGAGAGCTTCTGGTGTTGTTCCTGTACAAGGCGATGGAACAGATGAATCATACATCATACACTCGCACAAACTGGTCATAAGATTAGACCCTATCTCGAAGCATCCCTATCATCGAAGTCCGTGGAAAGACCTCAAACCTTGGTCTTCGCCGCTACAAGAACGATGAGCTGGCGATGTAAGTACCCGTGAATAGCCAAGCCGCTTGGTTTCAACAAGCTTTTTTGTAAGTCAAATTTACCAACAATACCGGAAGATATCATAATTACCGGCCCGTCCCCGAGATAAAGCCATTCTAATGTGGTCTTACAGTAACACGGCTACTCGTACACTTCGTCATGACGTTACAGGTCGCACAATGTCCTTCGATGCGCGACATTGTGGGTCAATATGTTGGTAAAACCAGATGAACCATCTTGCAGATAAGTTTGGATGGTTAGTAAAAGACCCGAGTCGTATCTTGGCAGCCCGTCCCATAGCCAGAGCCGAGGATATGTCCTATAGTTGATCGAACAAGCAAGTAAAATGTTTGTCTTATTGTCTAGACTAAGCGGAAGGGGATGAGTTCAATGGCCTTGGTCACTTATCACCAAAATCGGACTTGCTGCTCGACTCCGGGATTGTCTCACTATTCATTTCGTCATACAGGGAATCTCTTTGCTCTTTTCATGCGACCGCTACCAGCCGTTCATGTGTTTTACGGGGTCGTGTCCTTGACTGTGCTACCAATTCTCCTCGCGCTGATTCTCCTTGCGCGTCTGCCATCAGGGTTGACGGCTGACCGGGCTGCCTAGTCCGGTCGCCTCAATCCTGATGACTTGCACGACGGAACGTGGCTTATTCTCTGTAAGTCTGCGCTCGAACTCGAGCTTACGACCGTAGTTTGTATTGAAGCGAATGCTTTGAGGCCGAGAAATCCTCATCAAACGCACTGTACGCATCACATCCAGCGTGGTCCGTTCTCTAGAGCACAGCCGTCTGTTACGAACGAAACGCTGTTAAGAATATAAAATGGTCGATTCGACGGGAGTAAACGGCCTGGTTTTCATATTTGCTAAGCATGGCCTTCACCTCCTTTCAGCTTACCTGCGCGTATAGAATCAGGAATAGTCTGAATGGTGTCCCATCCCCAGTTGTTGCCCGCGATGGCCATGGTACCAAATCCTGTCTTGAGATGCATGACCTCTCAGTATCCGGGTGTCCGGTGGTCCTCACTGTGTCTCATCTCTCTTGAAGGCCGCGCTGTGTTACGAACTGTTGGCAACGTCAGCCTTCCTGCGGTAGGGTTGTGTAGCGCAACTGTGTCTGCTTTTGCCAACATGACTAGGCTGGGTGTTTGATCTCGGCCATCCATCATTATGTGACAAGACGTAGTGTAATAGTGATCTTACTTATACTGACCGCATGACATGACTTCGCGAGATCTGTTGATGCAATTCAGTGCGCAGGGAGCGGACCGCACCCCTGTGTTTTGCCTATCCAGCTGATGCATTGTTCTTCCAGGTAGCACGGGTGTCAGGCAGGATGACCCAGTGCGCCACGGTACCTATCTATTTACTCTATTCCCCTTGACGCGATACGTCGCTGAAGCATTGTTACGTCAAATGCACCGTTACTCCGAAAACAGGGAGTCTTTGGCGAAGCCTCACCGGTCATCGGCCCTCGAGCACAGCATTCGATAATTAGGGACAAGGCATCACACGCTGCGCACGTGGCCAGGTTTACATGCTGATTCGACCTTCTTCTGCACATTCTTTGACCTTTCCGCCTAGAGCACTGTCATCTCGTTCGTCGGAGCCCTGTTCTGGGACTGTCCATGATGGTCGTGCTGTTCCTTGGAAGTTTTCCTCTTGCGATCGACAGCTTCGTGGAACAAGGCAGCATCTAGACTTTGCCCATGCGGATATTTCCAGGACTGAATTTATCGCTAGGTATGAAGGCTGGGCAGAATGTCAGAAATGGAATCGTGCGAGTGAAGGGGGTTTGTCTAGTTGGTCGCGAGGAATCCACGCATTGAAGAAATATCGGCAATTGAATGGATACAGGTCTTGAACATGGCCATTTCTGCTCCCGGTCTCTACGCTCGTCGTGCTGATAAACTTTTCAGTTTGATATAAGCCCAGAGTATCTCAAATTTCTGGTGAATTTGGGCGAACCCGAGCTTTGAGAGACCTTGAGGGTTCAATATATCTCTCTGAAGCAGAGTTGGTGAAGCTTTGGCGTGGACCGTCTTCTCAACATTTCACAGTCGGTGGATAAGAGGCTGTGTACATATGCCGCCTTGCGAAGTAATCGCAGCCGAAGCTTCATGGTTTGACAACTTGGCATTTGTCCAGAGAGGCCAAACATTTGATCGCCAATCTGCCTTCCATAAACCGTGCGCCAGTACATACAGAAGTATGAAGTATGGTTTCTATTTACCGTGCTCTCTGAAAGAGTCACGGAAATTGCCAATTCTCGCGCGAAGCAACGGTTTAGACGGATAGTGTATTAATTATATGTCAAGGTAGGTCGAAGGAGAAAGAAATTACGATCGGGTCTAGGGTAGCCCTCCATGTCTCCACAGGTTGTTACGGCCCAACCAGCGGCCTGGCAGAACATCGGTCCAAAGAAGACCGATTAACTAATTACATTGCTGCTTACTACTCTACTAGTAAGCAGAAAAGGCAATTACTACTTAACAAGAGTAAGTAACACTACTAATTACTACTATTACTAGTAAGTACTTAGCTATATAAAACCTTATTACTTAGAACTATTTTTTTAGCTAGTTTTTAATAAAATTATTAGTTATAATTATAATTATAATTTAATATTATATTACTTAACTTAAATTACTTTATAGTTTTATTTATATAAACTAACTTTAATTATTATATATTAAAGACTTTTATTTAAAACTATACTATATTACTTTAAGTAATAACTTAATATTATT
Source organism: Balansia obtecta B249 (assembly GCA_000709145.1). NCBI lineage: Eukaryota > Fungi > Ascomycota > Sordariomycetes > Hypocreales > Clavicipitaceae > Balansia > Balansia obtecta. The sequence goes on from JFZS01000144.1 coordinate 61,209, forward strand.
AAAATAGCTCTTTAAAATCTTACTAATATACTAGCTAATAAAAATAATTAAGTAATAATAAATAAAATTATAGCTTTTTAATAGTTAATTACTACTTTTTAATAGTAAAACTAATAACTAAAAAACTTTAGTAAAATTATTAAACTTAAAAACTTAAAATTATTTAAAAAAACCTTAAAAATACTTTAAGGATTTTTTATATAGCTTTAAGTTTATTATTACTTTTTTTTAAATAAAATATTTAAAGCTTATTAAAAGGTTTTATATATTAAAAAATACTTTATAAAAGTAATATTTATATAGTTTAAACTTATTATAAAAGACTACTTTAATAACTTTTATTAAAACTAAAAAAAAAAACTTAATAAATCTTTAAAAATTATAAAAAATTTAAAAAAAACTTAAAAAAGTATTTAAAATAGTAAATAAAGTATAAGCTATTATTTATTACTTTAATAACCTTTATTAA
>JFZS01000145.1:0-61435 GCA_000709145.1 Balansia obtecta B249
CTGACTGTGCTCGTGGGTAGATGGAGAGATTTCAGATTTCACAGTGAAATTGTGGAAGCAGATGAGGTAGAAAGAAGATAGGGCTGGGTGGGGTTTTTCGTTTTTCCTGTGAACGGGCCGGTGCGGGGCGTTTATTGGATGGAGCTTCAGCTGCATGGGTTCTGGGGCCGTCTTATCGTCTCTCACACTACGCAATCGACTGGACGCATACAAGTCGACATCTCTTTTACTGCAACCACAGTCTTGTTCTCGTCGCGCCACATCATGTCTGGCCACGGCGACATACAGGAGCTCCTCCGGATGCTCACGTCACGCAAGGTTCCTATGATGGCAGCCATGGGCCATGTCAAATCGTTGCAGGCCCAGAATCTCCGGAGGTAACAGTTTCCCAGCTTTGTGCAACAAGTTTGAAGCATCTCTTGCTTCTAAATAAAAATTAATAAGCGGAATAAGAACAAGGCAGCAGACGATTCAGGTGTTGACCAATCTCGTCTTAGCATTGAGCAGATCGCACAAGCACCACTTTCTGCAGTAGAATCAGCCATCGCCGACGCCAAACTCGCCAAGTCATTCCACACGGCGTGCAAATCTCATGGCAGAAAGACGTCCAAACGCGGTGCCGAAGGGGGTGTGTCGGCCACGTCGCCCGGCGCCAAGAAACCGAGGTTAGAACCTCACAGGCGCGACCTGGATTACAGCTCCATGACGCCCGATGAGCTGGAGACCTCACTCGAACTCCCCGTCGAGGAAGACGAGGAAGCCATTCGTCAGACTACGATTGTCACCAACAGAGCGCCGCTGGTGTTGGCATTTGCTGTGGAATTGCTACGATTCACCATGCCTGGGCAACCACCAAGTAGCAGGCTGAGCCTCGGCCAAGCCGTCGTGAGCGCGAATTCAAGGTCCAAGGCGATCAGCATCGGGATCGAGAAGGCTCCGGCCGGTGGTGAGGCACAGGTCCCGGAAGGCCAGCCGAAAGTGAAAGTGCTGGGGAGGGAGATTCCGGTTCTCAAGAGGGGGGGATACACGTGGAGGCCAAATAACGACGAAGCTTCAGGGCCCGAGTCCGCACCCGCATCTGACGCAGCAACGAGGGAGCTTACTACCACATCAGACAAGACAAGGATATGGACGCCGAGCCAAAGGTTGACATCCAAAGGATCGACTTTTATCGCACACGCGGCCAGTCTGTCTTCGCCTTCCTCACGGACCAGTCTGATGAGAGTTCTCATGGCGGACAAACCCGAGCTCGAGACGGCAACGCATAACGCGTGGGCGCTGCGGTCCAGCTATGGAAACTCGCCGCTCGTACAAGAAGCATCCTTTGACGACGGGGAATCCGGCTGCGGCAAGTTTCTACTGGGAATCATGCGCGAGGCAGACATTACAAATACGCTGGTGGTGATAACACGATGGTATGGCGGTGTCATGCTCGGTCCTGATCGCTGGCGGCTCATGAGAGATTGCCTCAACGACGCACTATCCTCGCGGCGACGAACATGCACACTTGCGGGCGAGGCACTCTGGGGTCTGGACCTCGACAACAAGACACCGTCCTTGGGGATGCCCATCCACCGGCCTGAGGGGGCGAGGAACTATCTCCTCCGCAGCTTTGCCACGGCCCCTTCCGGAGGCAGCGGTAGCGGTAGCGGCGGCGGCGGCGGCGAAGGCAAGAAGACGCTGGCGGCGGTGAACGATGAGAAGCAGGTCAACTTGGGGAGACTGCTCGGGGCATTAAGGCTGTTGTTTGGGAGCTGGGCGGGCGTGCTACGGGCGGATGAGCTTGACAGGAAGGCTTGGAGTTGGTATGTTGCTGTGCGGCCGGATGTAGAAGCCGGGCCGTCGGGCTGGGGTGCAAAGGGACGGTTACGACTGAGCGAGATATTGGACCTGAGACGCATCGACGACGGCGGCAGGAAGACGCTGGGGGGTTCGTAGCTGGTTTTGATCCCGGACTGTGGGATTGCGTGGTGGCTTAACGAGAATAAAAAAAATAATAAAAAAATAAAAAAAACTCATTTGACTTATCGATATGCCCTGCTGGATACTCCGATAAGCATGGGTGGCTTTGATAGGTAGGCGGTACCTAGGATACGAGACCAAAGGCAACGTAAACATGGACAACAAACACGGATGCAAGTACCCCGTGCCTGAACAACCAGGTACTTAATGCAAGTCTCTGACCCAAGCCGCCGGGGGAGCCCCGACCACTGTGAAACGGTAACTTTTGGTTCGAGTATGGAGTATTGTGTTTTTATGTGGCTGAAGTTAATTATCTGTTTGTCTCTCACAGTTTGATTGCCGCAACTGCTTGCTTTCTGTGACTGTGAAAGTACCAGCTAGTTGCCTCGGTAGGTACCTAGGGAGGTACCTAGGGAGGTACCTAGGGAGGTACGTACTAGTATCTGGTACCTGGCAGGTAGTCTACCCGCCGTCCCCACGTCGAGGCGCGTCTCCTCGCCCCGCGCCGGCGCTGTCCATCGTCAACAGTCTGATGCGTAATTCTCGTAATAAGTCTGGTCTGTTCACCCCTCGCTTCGTTCGCTGGCTAAGACGAAATCAGCCAGCCAGACCTGGGCCTCCTCTCACTTTCGTCCATTCACCACCCCGCCGCTACTTTGGTTCACAGAAGAGGACGAAGGGGCAGAACGACGCTTTCGCCCTTTTTCTCGTCTTCTTCTTCTTCTCCTTCTTTTTTTTTTTTTTTTTTTTTTTTCCGCCCCGACGTTTGCGGACAATTGTGCTTCCTCGTAGCTCACCCGCACGCCCTTCCTTTTCTCCTTCTTTCAACTTCCTATTCCGGGTGGGCAGAACAGGTCAATAAGGGACCTTTTGCCTTCCAGAAATCGGTCTGGGGGAGAACTCAAGAAGAGGGTTTCTTTTTTTTCTTCACCATGGAGAACTACCAGAAGCTGGAAAAGGTTGGCGAGGGTGAGTCCTCCTTTTGCTCTCTACCGTGTTGAGCCTTTGGCGCGCTTTCAATGTTGCCTTGTGCTCGTCATCGCACCACCCTTGGCAAGACTAGTAGTCCAGATGGCGACGCAAGTCCCTGCTCTTCAGGCTAACACCATGAAATAGGCACGTACGGTGTGGTGTACAAGGCCCGTGATCTCGCCAACAATGGCCGAATTGTTGCCCTGAAGAAGATTCGACTCGAAGCCGAAGATGAAGGCGTGCCTAGCACCGCCATTCGCGAGATTTCCCTACTGAAAGAGATGAAGGATGACAATATTGTCCGTCTATTCAACATTGTTCATTCCGATGGCCACAAGCTCTACCTGGTTTTCGAATTCCTCGACCTCGACCTGAAGAAGTACATGGAGGCATTGCCTGTTAGCGACGGTGGACGAGGAAAGGCGCTTCCTGAAGGAGCCTCGGCGACGATTATGCAACTTGGTCTTAGTGACGTCGTTATCCGCAAATTTATGATGCAGTTGTGTGAAGGGATCAAATACTGTCACTCACGAAGAGTGCTGCATCGTGACTTGAAGCCGCAGAACTTGCTGATTGATAAAGAGGGAAACCTAAAGTTGGCTGACTTTGGTCTCGCCCGCGCGTTCGGCGTGCCGCTTAGGACCTATACTCACGAAGTAGTTACCTTGTGGTACCGTGCACCTGAAATTCTCCTAGGTGGCAGGCAATACTCTACTGGCGTTGATATGTGGTCAGTCGGCTGCATCTTTGCTGAGATGTGTACACGAAAACCGCTATTCCCTGGTGACTCGGAAATCGATGAGATCTTCAGGATCTTCCGGTATGTAACACATTGAGCACGATGGTTTACAAGGCTGGTGATGGTCTGTGTCAAGAACTATAGACTGACGTTTGTTTTTTTTTTTTTCTCGTCGCGTACAGAGCACTCGGAACTCCAGATGAAGAAGTCTGGCCTGGCGTGACCTCATATCCGGACTTCAAGTCCTCATTCCCCAAATGGAAACGAGATTACAGACAACCACTCTGCCAAAACCTTGATGAGAAGGGTCTGGAGCTTCTTGAGATGATGTTGGTATACGATCCTGCTGGCCGCATCTCTGCCAAGCAAGCCTGCAACCATCCGTACTTTGAGGATTACCTTGCCGACCAACAAGAGGAGGTTGGCCGCATGAATGGCTACTACAATTAGAGACAGGTGGTAGACTTGTGTGCAACCAACAATTGACGTTTTTTTTTTTTTTTTTTTTGTGTGTGTGTGTGCGGTGTTGTGAGGCTTCTGTCCAGACCATGAAGATGCATGATTGTCCGGCAATGGCAGTAGAAGTGCCGGGGTATTACGCGAAATAGATGTTGTCAAGCAGATGGAGACAGACGAGGCTTTCAGGATACGAGTCAGGGTTGCACCAGCATCTCCCGAGTGTTGATGACATGGCCACAGCGCATCACTGCAGACAGTCTTTCCATCCATTGAATCAAGTTGGTCGGGTGTAATTCGAAGCTTGGCCCAAGCGCCCGACAGGACGGAAAGCACCATCATGTCCAGCTTGCATGGGGAGGAAATCCATCCAAATTCCCTTGGCCATTCCATGTTGGCCATGTCCAAGTCAGCAAGCAACACCAAGGACAGCAGCGACGAGATGGATGGTGGCGGGCTCTGCAAGAAGAGTCTGCCACCATCAGCAAGGAGGGGGCTCCGCTGTTCACACTGGGTATACCAACGTTCCATGTCGGCAGGGCAAATGTCATTCATGACAAATAGTCTGAAAAGACGAGACGGGCTCTTCTGGTGGGGTGGAGACGGTTGTTTGATTTAGTGATTTTCTTCCCTTTCCGTGTTGTTGTTCTTTCATTACATGTGCAGGGTAGATGTGGACTGGGGGAATAATGAATAATAGGAATCACGGCCGGGACTCTGGGACTCCGGTACTAATGAATTTGGAGATTTGGAGGCTTGGGACAATGAACAACGTTATGCGCCGCTGCATGTCTTGTTCGGATGTCCTCGCAGTGAACGAGTGTTACACGCCACTGTTGCTAACATGTCGTGTTCGGATGTCCTTGCAACGAATAAAGGCGACACGCCATCGCTAGTACATGTATTGTTCATCTGTCCTCGCACTCATATCACCTCGAGTTCCACATCCAGTCAAGTGACAATAAGTTGACAATCCAGAGGTCAGCTCCGACAAGCGTGTTTCCACAGGCTCTCGGCTGTGAATCTTATCATCATCCCCGTCTCAAATGGCCGACGGACAGGCCATGTATTTTGTTCCGTCCTACACATGGATAATTCCCCCTACTACCAGGCTAATAGAAATGAAACAAGGATGCGAGGGAAAAAAAAAATAAATAAAAAATAGAAATAAAAGCGCTACTAGCAAAACGTCGGACGGCCCACGATCGGCGCCTCCTGAAACCCGGCGCTTAGACGCACTCCCCAAGCGCCCGTCTGCCGGGCCCGGCACAGCAATGCGTAAGACGGACTTGACTTGGTTCTGGTACGCACTGAAAAACCTCATCTTGTCGAGATGCAGCGTCGTGAACAGGGGACCCTGGATTGGGCCCTGGAGTTTTAAAAACTCGTGCCCTTGCATTGTGTTGGGTGGCGGTCCCGAAGTGGAACCGAGCTGGGCTGCGATTTGTCATTTTTCTTTTCCTCTTTTGTTTATTTATCTGGGGAGTCCGTCTGGATATGTTAGTACGGGCCGGCCGGGAGTTGCGCTTTCGTTGCGTTGCCAAGGTGAGGTTTTTTCTTTTCTCTTTTCTTTTCTTTTTTCTTTTCTTTTTTCTTTTCTTTTTTCTTTTCTTTTTTTTTTTTGGTATTATTGGGGTTGAGTGGAATGGAAGTTCCCCGCGTCGCTCGTCATCGGGAATCCCTGCGCCACCATTAGCCATGTCACCGCCCAGCCACGTATTGACATCGTGGCTTTCTCCATGGCGCACTTCCCATTGGCTTTGTTCCAGGGGGGTGTGCGCGCATTTTCAACTAGCGGAACGTCTCAGGTCCCGCCCCCGTAGACAGCATCCAATCAAGTTAGCCCGGGACAATCGGCGCTGCTAAGAAAAAAAGTCTGGGGCAGGACGGATAGAACTAAGGAGGGCAAAATACAAATAAAAAAAAAAGTGAAAAGAAGAGGGAGAAAGAAACAGAAAAGCGGGCGCTTATCAGCCGGTCTGGCAACCTATACGGTCCGGCCGAGTGGTTTTTTCTTTTTCTTTTTCTTTTTTCTTCTCTTTTACACAGCTGTACGGACTTTGGCCAATCGGGAGTCTCCGTGTTAGACATGTACGGTACTTGACCTAAACCAAGACTTTCTCAGCTCCACCGCCAAGTTACACAATGGCAATTTCGCGTATCGTGATGGAGCGTCGATTTTTTTTTTTGTTTTGGCGGAAATCATCCAGGGTTATCTGTTACGTGGGCGCTAGATGGCTAATTTCTGCTCCCCTTGCTCGTGCTCGGGTGATTGATGCGCAGTAGCGCGCAAGAGGGGTGTCGTGTCTTGCTAGGCAAAACTCGGGGAGACGGGTTTGTCAACCTGGCGACGCAGCTAGAAAGATTGCTCTTTGGATTCCCCCCCGTCCCCTCGTTAAGAAAAAATTACCTGCATTTAATCGTGTTGTTGCGGCAACACCTAGAAGTGAAACTGGTTGAGGCGGATAGGGGGGCCATGCTTTCTGTTAAGTTTATCCGGCTTGGGCGAGCCGGTGCCGCCGTGTAGATAGATCAAAGATAAAAAAAAAAAGGTCTTTATTTTGATGAGAATTTATTTTGTCATCCTGCTGCACGTTGGCGTTTCTTTTAGGTCCGGGGCGTAAGTGATTGGCTGCCTTCGCGGTGGTGTCGGTTGCCTACGTGACTTGAACTTTGGCCTCGTATACACCCTTTTTTATTTATTGCACGTCGGGTCCCTTCTTCGTGAAGACGAGGCAATTTATTTAATGACGCATCATCTGGAACGTCGGCACAGGAATGAGCGACACATGCTGGTGTCGGTTGGATAGGCAAAAATGCCACGCTCGCTCCATGGCAATCGCTTTGCCCTCGAGACACAGGGAGAGCATTCCGGGCCTTTGGAGACCATCTGAACTGACAAATTATGCCTAGATTCATATGAGTGAGCGTTCTTATCCCATCAGTGCATGATCCCGTGAAAGTGTCACCCACCCATCCGCATACCAGTCAGATGGCCGTAATTGCCCAGATAGGCAATTGAAGGGCCCGGGGGTGGCCGGGGGTCGTAGAGGGGAAAAGGGGGGGAGGGGGGGGGGTGTGGGGGTGTGGGGTTGTGTGAGAGATGGGTGCGGGCGGTGGAGCAGCAGGGAGCCAGGGCCTCCCTTTACTCTTTACTGCGGCAAGGCGCCACATTGGTCACGAGCTGGTTATTCTTAGTAGATTCAACTGAACGGCAGGTACCCTGGTAGTCGGGTGCCCTATTTACTGGTGGACGAACAAAAAACAAACACCCAAAAAAAATGTATACCGACAATACAACCCTTCGTCACCAAGTCGGCGTCTTCCCGACAGCAATACCAGGATAGAACCGGCCCCTTTCTGGCGGGATGAAACAACGAGACGAAATCGTTGGGCAAGCAGTAGCGTGTGATGGAGGTGGGCCTGGCGACGAGAGCGGCCTCCTCAATGTCTACGGGCTTTATTCTCCTTGCGCCAATTGGAAAGCAGCGCTAGGCTCTGTGGCTAAGCCTAATCGGGATGTAGGTGTCTTCGCAGGTACCCGGTCGTCTTACGTACTGCACGCTCAGAGCAAAAGCGTAGGAATAAAACCAGGAACTGAGCATGTTGCGAGAACCGGTGTAAGTGTGTTGAATGCGGTACGCGCATGCTACAAGACGGACGAAAGGATCAGTTATCAGTTCGGGTACGAAAAGAAATGGGCGGGCGCATTGCTTGTCGGGCCCACGGGCCCGCCTATCAGCGACAAACAGTGACCTCTCTTTTCCCAAAACGCCAATTTAAAACGGAAAGTTGTGTGAGCTTTCGCTTACGGAGGTGCCATCCCATCTTCTTGCCGAGTCAGCGTGGGCGAGGGGCAGCTGAGGGGTGATTGGCCACGGCAAAAGCCGCGAAGCCCGTGGCTGAGCTGCCATTGGATGATTGAGTGACGAATGAATGCCATGGCCAGCGCCGCGGAGTGCAGGCCGGGCGCCGCTTCGAGTTGCGCAAAAGCAAAGTTCTTTCGGCGGCCGTTTCATATCTCGACCTGGCCGGGTCGAAGGCCGGCCAGTGGCTCGATGCAGTTCTACAGTACGGACTACGTGCTCCGTATCATTGACGCCACCTCTCTCCATCAGGCTCATGTTTATGTTTACGAAGAAGGAGAAGAAGAAGAAGAAGAAAAAGCAGGACGCCGGCGTGGTAGCACCTTGCTGCTCCCGACTCGGGCACTAGATGAAACATCTTTTTTTTCGCTGCTGCAGATAAAAACATTGCTCGCAAATATTGCTTCGATTCCATGTTTTATTTCCCCTGCGTCAGTTCATCCGTTTTGCACATGCACGATGGGATGCGTCATGCATATATGCATGCCTGCTTTCCCTTGGCGGTGGCGAAGGGGGTCCGTGCTGCTGCAGAACGAGCTCAGGGGCTTTTTTTTTTCTTTCATTCTTTCTTTTGCCGTTGTTGCTTGTGATATTGGATATTGGATGGATGGCCTTGGGTCGGCGGCGGGTTTGCAACATTCGTCTTGCGTCCATCTTCAAGCTACACAGCTTTGCGGTGGTGTATTTTTCTTCTTCCTCTTCTTCCTCTTCTTCTTATTATTTTGTAAGATTTAATGCGAGGCACGGCCGGAATTCACACAGATGGAGGAGATGACGAGACAACAACATTAACAACAACAACAACAGACGGCCCCCAAAAGGTGTATTGGACAATTGCCGACAATGGCTGATTCGTGTCTCATCGACGCCCAGGCCATTCAGTGACCTGCATGCAGCACTTGTTCAGCAATCTGCAACACTCATCCGAATATGGCTGCTGCACCCTCGCAACCGTCATTGTCGTCCTCCCCCCTCTAGCGTTGAGTGTTGACGCCCAAACCAAGCGTGATGATGCGGCCCTTTCTCACACCAGTCAGTGAATGGCGATTTCAAGCCGACGCGGGTTTCAAAGATGGGAAATATCCGCCTCCGTTTCATGATGCAAAGTGCTGAGCCAATCAAGGCACAAGGCGCCGTGTTTCGTCCTCCTGGCGGGAAGGTGCTTGGGAGTTCCTTCCACGGCCAGTCACAGTCACGTCACATCCAGCGTCAGGGGCGCGGAAAAATTGTCCGTTCTAAAGTTGGGGACGTCAGGCTGCCATGACGGCACGGTGGTGGTTGGTCGACGATGAATCACGGGCCTTGGGGCTTGCAGCTCTGGCTTGCGACGGGCCGTGGCCACGCAAGCAGCAGAGATAGTATCTAGGTACGCGCACACAAAATGATTCGCAGTCCGCTCTCCTTTGCTGCTGCAGATGCAAAAATGGGCTTTTGCGTGTCGGGTCGGCCGGGGATAACATCAACGTCCTGTTCGTGCTACAAAAACAACTAGTTGCAAGCAAATGATTGCAACCCTGTCCGTTTCCCAATCCAATCCTTGGACGGCTGCTGAACCCCATCCACGACTGGTAAACATTGCATCATCTCGACAAGTCCAAGATTGCCATACTTATTGAGCGCCGCCCCCCTCTAATTGAAACTTTCCAAGTCCCGTGTAGACAGTCCCTTTTCTTCTTTTTTTTTTTTTCTATACTCGGCCCTATTGACGATATCCCTTTTTCCTGTTCATTTCGTCGAGGAATCCTTACGGGTTGTATTGAAGGGAGGACCGCTCAATTCTTCCCATCACATTTCTTTTGCACGAGGTTCCCTTTTTTTTTTTTTTTTCCCTCTCGTTCTTGCTTCCCCATTGTCCCCTCTTGCCTGTCGCACCTGCCGGCTCAGTGTTCGCTAGATTCTTTCCTTTTTCGCCGCCCTTGGCTGCCACCTTCCGCCGTTCCTGAGTGGTCGCTATCTCTCGCCGTGTTCTGGTATACCCACTGGTCACTGGTCACTGGTTTTAGTTTTTTTTTTTTTTTTTTTTTCTCCTCTGGCCTCGTCTGAACAAGGACGGTTCCCCATCGTCAGCAAAGCGCAAACCTCCGCGAGGTCTTTAACGCAAGAAGCTCTGGAACAGCCATCGCAAAAGAATTCTTCCCCAAGGCTTACGGTTCGCATCTGGTCGACAACCGACGCCCGATAGGCGAACGTGGACCATTACAAGTTTTTTTTTTCTTTTTTTGGTTCTCCCTCGTTTTCGTTCACCACGTCTAGTTCATCACAGCGCAGGCGACTGTGATTTGCACCAGCTGTGACAGGAACTATTGGCGACTTTCGAGATCATCAGAGAGACAAGAAGAAGAAGAAGAAAAAAAAAAAAAAGGGACTTTAGGCTTGGAATCGGGAACTGATTTTAATTTCGATACTTTGACTAGGGTACAGCAATTTTCCCGCCTCGGCCGCCCCTTTGTATAGCATCGTTGAATTCCAGTCGACGGAGAGCTAGGCGAACAAGACAAGAACAAGACACTAATAGCTTTCCTCCAACCCCAGTCACGCACTTGGTCGCACCCACTGGCTGCACCAACTTGCTGCTTCCAGCAGTTCTGCACTCCAGTCGGCGGCTGCTTGGCCTGGAATCCAACCAACCTCTCAAGTCTCCCTTGCGCGTTTGACGGGGCGCATAATCCAGTTCAGTTTGGATCTTTTTGAGAAAGTCCATGTTCCCTATATAACTCGGACTTCCTTCGCAGCATCTGTTCGTCTGAACTCTCGGGTCAAAACGCCTGCGTCGTGATTCATTCATTTCGTATATTCTTGACGAGAACCTACCTGCCGTGTCGCAAACGGAAGCTGGCCATACAATAGACTAGCCTGCACGAGTGTCCTAGTGTGCCTAGTCATTCGGAACAATAGGAAAGCGCCCTTTTACCAATAGAGAAGCACCCACCCTTTGTTGACCGGTTCGTCAGCCCTGAACAAAGGAGAGCAACTAAGGCACAAGGCGCCCCGATCTTGGCCTTGCCGAAAAAACCAATCCAAAAACGTCCTTCTGCTGGGTCGGAAGTTTGTTGCTTGGCCATTTTCGTGTTGCACAGCAGTCCGAAAGAATAGGTGCGCTTTCACCGCTGCAAACACCGTCTGCGGCTTCCTGGGCGCATGGTACATACATTGCATTGGCGTACCAACATCCAACAACGAGACGGTGACTGGCTTAAAGCGTCAGGCTGCCCCGTTACCATACACTTCGATTACGACGAGAGCTTCTGCCAGAAATCATCTCCTCGTTGCAACTTCTCGTCGGCACTCGGGTTTCTGCTTTCTGGCGTATACGTGACCACTGTCATTTGTGAACCGCTTACGACTGATACAAATCATCTGATTGTTATACGGAGTGCGCAGTCGGTACCATCGCTCCAGCCACGCTTACGAATCAGAAGCACAAGGTACGAAGCCACCTCAAACCTGGTGGTTTCGGCATTCGCGGCCCATTTGTCACGACGAATCTGCATCGGAGCCCGCTCGAGTCCCAGCCCGTGGTCTTGTCCATCCATCGTCACCTGCTCGCTTGACTCGTTGGACTCGCTCGACTCGCTCGACTCGCTTCTGCCAGGCCAAGCGAACCCGCCCCTGCTGAACAGATCTCTCAGTCGCTTCAACTCTAAATTCGTAGGGGCCCTGGTTGCTCAGTCCAGCCGTGCAAGCTCGCTCCGACGCCTCTTGTGCCCTGCTGAACCACATCCCTGTCGACCTGGCCGCTAGCGATCGGAGGCGCAACCATCTCCGGTAGGTTGGTACCTGCGCCCCTCATTCCCGCGGCACGTATCATGTGCTGTGTACTGCCGTACCGCTCAGCGCTGCCGTCGGTACCGCAACCCTGGACCCAGCGAGCGCAATCGCCCTCGTGCCAGTCGTTCATTGCACACTAAGCTGACTCCTCTCTTATTTAGTCTCCCATCTTTGCTTCTCTGCCACTTTTTGTGCGGGCAGTCGGGGAGGAAGAAGAAGAAGAAGAAGGAAATCCCTTCCCCCCGCGGAATCGCAAAGCTCTTGCTGCTCGTTCATTCTGCTTCCCGCCGGCTGGCACGCAACTCGCAGCAAACTGCTCCACACGTCTAGAAGGCGTGGCCTCTAATCACACACCCCTCCCCACATCCTTTCACCCTGATACCCTTTCAAACCCTCTTCCGCCACTCCCTGTGGGACCCCTCCCCCTCCTTTGCCTGTGTGCCCTGTACGCTCAGCCCCGTGGTCCCAACGTCACTCACACTCAACTTGTCTGGCCACATGCGCATTGTCTGACATCGAAAAACCAGTCTTTTGAGTCTCCCTTGTTCCCTTTTTACTCATCATACCTTTTCATCAACTTCAATCATTGACCCTGGTCAGTTGTCTTCTGCGATATAATACATCGTCCAGGCTCTTCCCACTTGCATCTTTGCCACCCAGCCTGTACACACATCTCACCCTAATCACCATCTCACTCCACTTTCATCGGAGCCGGTCTTTGGCTGTGGACCGTCGGCCGTAATCATCACCACTCCCGCCGTATCTTATATCCTTCAGTTCAATACGACGTTCAATATGGCGTTACGGCAACTGACCATGGACGACCTTAACAAGGCCGCCCTTGAACATTTTGTCTACCAACCTGTGAGCCGAGACATGATCTCGTTCCTCGCCGAGGCCGCTCACAATGTCATCACATGCGATGCGACTGTCATGCCAACCAGCAGAACGAAGCAACAAGAAGAGCAGTCAGATATTCCCCCGGCACCACCTCGACCTAGTCAATCAGAAGCTCTTGAGTCGGTCGAGCACGCGTTGCCTACGCTCGAGGAATTCATTACACAGCTTGTTGTGTCTTCTAATGTCCAGGTCGCAACGCTCATGTCCACACTGGTCTACTTGACTCGTCTCAAATCGAAGCTTCAACCCATGGCTCGTGGTTTGCGATGTACCACTCACCGTATCTTCCTTGCGTCACTGATCCTCTCCGCCAAGTACCTTAACGACAGCTCACCTAAGAACAAGCACTGGGCCAACTATACTCATACCAACTCCGAGTATTTCAGTTTTGGGTTCAACCGCACCGAGGTCAACTTAATGGAGAAGCAGCTCCTCTTCCTCCTTGAATGGGACTTGAGAATCAGTGAGCAGGACTTGTATAGGGAGCTGGATTCTTTTCTGGCACCCCTTCGCAGCCGCGTCGCGGAGCGACATGCTCGCAAGATGCGTCACCGCGAGGAGAAGAGACGGCAGCACGAGATCGCCGCTCGTTACCACAGTCCTCCAGCATCTCGGGGTCAGTCACGCTCTCGAAACAACAGCCTCGAGGTACGCTCCATCAGTGGCGGCGCAATCACCCCTCCTGGTCTCACATACAGCAGCTCGGCCAGTTCCTGCGCCTCATCTATTGCTTCCAGCCGACATCAATCCCGCTCTACTACGCCGTTGGAGTCTGACCCTTCGCCTTATATGTACGAGGATTCCCAAACCCATGGCAGCTTGTACGACTCGCCTGTTGAGGTCGTCCTGGATGCAGACCTGGCCAAGTCAGCCTCGCGACAAACCAAGACGGGAAGAGAAAGTATGCTTCCATATGAGATGTCGGTCGAGCAATACCACGAACTCCAGGAAGAACCCGCCAAGAAGCGACACAAGAGAGGTGTGTGGGGACGACTTCTCGGTGGAGCTGTTGCTGTTCGATAGACATTGGGCATCAAAACAGCGACCGCCGGTATCTGATGTTGTCTGGTGTGGAATTGCCTCCTCCCTTGTCTTTTTTTTTCTTTCTTGAAACTATAAATGATTTGCATTTCCTATTTCAAAAAGCATGGCGTTGCGAGAAAAAGGCTCTTTTCTCTCTATACCTTGCGTCATTGTTTTCTGGTCTGCCAGAGACGTTTGACGCACACAGTATTTATTATGCATTTTTTTTTTAAAAACCACGCATCTTCTTACCCCGATTCGATCTGGGTCATTATTACCGCCTTAATGCGTCCGACACAGACGCTGCAGCGTTATTATGTGCATTCCACGGCCAATATTCCCCTTTGTTATGGAAGTTTAACCGGAGTTGGATGGATATGATTTGTTTACTTTGACGATCTCGAATGACTTGGTTCGTTCCCGAGTCACTTCACATGACGGATCCCTTGGTCTTGGTGACCGAGTGAGGGTTCGCAGGAGTTGTAGTGGTACCAGCAGGAACGAGAGAATCGGGCTAGTCTGGGACTGCCCCTTGCCCTTGGCCTGTAATATCACTAGGTGTTTGTGTGATTTCATTTCATTTCATTTTTTTTTTTCTCTGCTGGTTGATGATTACACATGTGGGATGGCATAGGATGGTTTAGAATATTTCGAGTGAATGCGAGGCCACCTTCCCTCAGCTTGATGCGGTGCAGTGCCTCGTTGCAGTGACAAGTCTGTTGTGAGCATACTAGATCGCTGAGTCAAAGAGTCATCCACAGACAATGACAATTATCTGATGAGCGACGGCGCGCCATGGCAGCAATGCCACCGAAAGGCGCCAGGCTAGAAACCACCAAGACGCAAGCCTTGCGTAGTCCTTATTCCAATGACACTATAGGTGACGACGAAATGGCCGTACGGCAAGCCATCATAAGGCCCAATTACTGTAGGCTGCACTTCTGTTCCGTGGGAAAAAAAAAAACCAGCCTTGTTGGCTTACGGAGCCATGGGGCAGATGCTGGCGGAGCGTACGTACGTGGACTCCATGATTCAACTCGGATTATTTACTGTAGTTGCTGCGATGAAATTATGAGGAGATGACGTGCTTCGCCATGTGAAACATACTGCGCGCCCCCTCCCCCCCCCCCCCCCTCCTTTTTTTTTTTTTTTATTACTGCCTTAGCAATGGATGTATACCAAAAAAAAAAAAAAAAACCGGCTTTCATTCTTCTAATGGCTTCGCTCGGAATCCTATCCATGGTATCCGCGCCCTCAGCGCAAGACTGCTCACGACGACGCTGATGCTCGACAGGGCCATGGCTAGCGCGGCCCATACGGGGTCGAGCCTGAGGTGAGAGGATGGGGCGGCGCCCGTCCTGATGGCGTACAGACAGCCGGCTGCGACGGGGACAGCGACGAGGTTGTAGATGACAGCCCAGGCGAAGTTGATCTGGATGCGGCGGAAGACGGTGTGGCTGAGGTGGACGAGCGTCAGCACGGCGGGCAGGCTGGAGGAGGCGAGGACAAAGTCGGCGCTCGAGATGGCCACGTCGCTGCCTGAGCCGATGGCGATGCCCACGTCTGCCGTGGCCAGGGCGGGCGAGTCGTTGATGCCGTCGCCTACCATGGCGACGGTGGCGCGTCTGCTGGCGCGCCTGCGGCCGGGCTTGAGCGTTGCCTGGAGGTATCGCACCTTGTCGGCCTTGTCGGACGGGAGCACCTCGGCCAGCACGTTGGATCTGGGGATGCCGACTCGCTGGGCGACGGCTTGCGCGGTCGTGAGGTTGTCGCCCGAGAGCATCCAGACCTCGGTTCCGCGGGCGGCGAGGGCTTTGACGACGGCCGCCGCCTCGCGTCGGATCGCGTCCGAGATGGACAGGATCGCTGCGAGGCGCCACGTGCTGCTGCTGCTGCTGCTGCTGCTGCTGCTCCGGGGCTTGACGGCCATGACGGCCACCGACTTGGCTTCCGTCTTCCAGCTCTGCAGCCGGCTGCGTACCGAGGGCGACAGCGGGAGCGGGAGCTGGTGCATGAGCAGCTCGTTGCCCACGGCCAGGTCGAACGGCTTGTCGGTGTAGGACGCCCTGATGCCTCGGCCGGGAAGCTCTTCCGTCTTGTCGAGCGGTGCGGACGGGACGGCGTCGCCGCAGAAGCTCACAACCGCCTTGGCGATCGGGTGGCTGCTCTGCTCCTCTGCCGCCTTGAGCCCGGACAAGAGCGTCTGGCGGTCGAGACCGTCAATGTCCCCGTCGGGGAACAGCTCCGAGTCGGTGATTGTCGGCTCGCCGCCCTCGGTCAGCGTGCCCGTCTTGTCAAACACCACGCAGTCAATCTTGCTGGCCTTCTCGAACGCCTCGCCGCCCCCCTTGGCCAGGATGCCGTGCTTGGCCGCGATGCCGCCTCCGACAAAGATGGCCGTCGGGGCCGCCAGCGCGAGGCCGCACGGGCAGGCGACCACGAAGACGGCAATGGCGAACTGGAACGCGAACGCGGCTGAGCCGCCGGATGCCCGCCGTTCCTCCTCCGACACGACGCCCGAGAGCGCCAGCGACAGCCACACGACCCAGGTGACGGCTGCGATGAGCGTGATGACGGGGACAAAGTAAGACGTCAGCAGATCGGCAATCTGCTCCACCGGCGCTCGCTTGGTCTGGCCCTCGCGGACCACTTCCACAATCTGATCGAGCATGGATTTCCCCGAGCTGTCCGTCACGCGAATCGTGACGGCGTCTCCCTTGTTCACCGTGCCCGCAAAGACTGGGTCGCCGGGAGCCTTCCTTATAGGACGGGACTCTCCCGTCAGGCTTGATTCGTCAAAGTTGGTCTCGCCCGTGAGGATGATGCCGTCTACCGCGGGCGATGCGCCGTGAGGCACGCGGACCGTGTCGCCGCGCTCGAGCTGATCGATGGGCGTGACCGAGGTGACCTGGCCGCCCCTGAGGGGATCCTCCTCCATGAGAAGCGCCGTGCTGGGCCGCAGCTTGGCCAGCGCGCCGACCGCATCCCCAGTCTTTGATTTGCTGTATGCCTCGATCAATCTGCCGGCGAGCAGGAAGAGGGTCAGGAACACGACCGAGTCGAAGTAAAGGCTGCCCTCGGGCACGGGAGCATCGTCTCTTGCGCCGGCTGCAATCATTTGCGCCACCGACGAGAAATAGGCAATCGTGGTCCCTAGCGACATGAGCATGTTCATGCTTCCAAACCTGTAGAACCTCTCCACCAGACGTGTTCGACTTCCCGGCCGCCACATGGTGCGGATTTCCTTGATGGCGCGGACGTGGAAGATGTCGGCGGCAAAGAAATAGACCGGCGTCGACAGCGCGAAGAGAATAATCTCCAGACGGCTCAGGCCAGATGCCCAGGGCTGCATCAGATGGTGCTTTGTGGGATTTGAATCAGGCACCAGGCTCATGAAGACGATTCCGAACACGAATGACGGTATGGCCAAGACAAAGGTCAGGATTAGGCGCCAAAGTAGTTCGCGCTGGTGCTTGGCCCTGATCGCCCTGGACCGTTCTTCCAAGGTCGGCGGATGATATATCGAGGCCTCCAACGACGGGTCTGTTGCCTCGATTGCCTTGAGTATGTGACGGATGGTGAACTTTGGGGCTTGCGGGGTGTACCTGATCTTGAGGAATGGTTTCTCCCGAGATGGCGTCTTAAGGATCTCGATGATGCGCGGGGAGCTCAGGTTCCTGAGCGTCTTGAGTATGCGATCGGGGCACTTGGCGCAGAAGATGCCGTCGACCTGGATCTCGACCTCTCGCTCGTCCTCGGCAGCCCGCTTTAGTTCTTCCAGGTCAACCACCCTGTCCAGCACGGCATCGTACCCGAGATCCTCAATAGCCTCGACGAGCTCCTGCGCTCGGCTCTGGTCCTTCAAGTCGACAGACGCACTGTTTGCGACGAGATTGACGACGACTCCCGACACCCATGAGTACTTCTTGACCTCCTCTGTGATGGTATTGGCGCACGATGCACACGTCATTCCACCGATGGATATCGTTGCTCGCCACAGCCGAGGCGCCTCTGGCCCGTTGTCTACGACGACCTGTTCGAGTGCGGCGGGAGAAGCGCCCGCGGCAGCACCGTTGAGGCGTTGCTGAAGGCTCGAGTCAGGTAGGCCATTCCGCCGCAGCTGTCGCGCCAGACTTGGACCGTTCTCGTGAACCGTGGCAGCAGCAGTTGCTTTGCAAGCGTCACAATTGTCCAGATGCGCAGCCGCTTTGCCATCATCGGGCGAGGCAGACGGGCTGGCAGATCCCCATAACCTCCACCACAGGTCGAAAGCGCTACTGCCCCGGCGGCGACGGCTGTCCCGACCGGCTCCGGCTCCGGCTCCGGCTCTACCGTACTCCTCCGTGGCGTCGTTCAAGTCATCCAGTACGTCAGCCGTTGTGTCGACGGCACAGATGTCAAAGCCAGCGTCCTCGAGGGTCTGACCCATGTCGCGTATAAAGTCGGGGCCGGCATCTTCATGCTCGACAGTGACAACGGAGGTGACGACGTTGGGAGATACCCAGTAGATCCTGCGTGAATACTCGTGCTCCAGGGAACTTTTGATCGTTGCGACGCATGACGGACAGTGCAAATTGCCTACGAGGTAGGACGTCGTGATGGACTTTTGTTGCGCCATCACGTCGTACCAAGTTTGTATGCGCCGAGCGATGCGAAGTGACTGACTGACAGGATGGCAAACCCCCTGGGAACAAATGGAAAATTCTCTCCAATGACGGATGATGACCTGTCCCGATCACCAAGAGAAGGAATAAGATAATAAGAACAGACAGATAGGCAGGGGGAAAAAAAAATAATAAATAAATAAAAATCCTTAAGAATACTTTGCTATTGCTTGTTGTGGAGAGCTTGGATAATCGACGCTGTGGGTTGTGTAGTAGACGGGATTGGATGGCGACAGCAGAAAGTGGGGCTCCACGCTCCAAACGAATGGACAAGGGTTTTTTTTTTTTTGAGGTCTGGGTACACTTGGTAGGTACCAAGCAAGTCGCACGCGCACAGACACACAGAACTCTACCTCGACAAGAACACAGAGGAAGCCGCGTAACGGGGTAAAGGTCAACTGGTACACGTTGGAATGCGGGCCTTTAATAATGCTTGCAGAGTGACCATGTGACTGAGTTACGTTTCGCAGAAGAACTTTTTCCCACTTTGTTTGCTACGTGAGCGAGTGACAGGTGGCGTCGTTCAAGTACAGCAGGGACACGGCCGGTACCTTTGGCACCTGCCTAGACATAGGGAGGTACCCACCGGTACTTGGGGGCGGCGACAGGAAAAATGGAACCAGCGCTAAAATCCGCACAAATGCCGCATGGTGCCTCGTGCATGACCTGCAGATAATGAAACGGTACATAGGTGGCCACGTCTGACAGGGGCCGGGACCACTAACAACTCGGTCGCTGTAGAAGGTGTACTGACTGCCCCTATGACGCAAGAGAGCTATATCGCATGTGTGGCGTTTGTTAAGGTTGCTAGAGGCCATTCGCAAAGTGGCCCACTATTCGAGAAATTATGGGTCGGTCATGTGCCTGGAGCCTTACGGGCCTTCAGAGATGGTTTGTTGTTTTTTTTTTTTTTTATAAAGATTATTCATTCTTTCTTCTTCTCCTTGCGGAAACGACTGAATGCATGCCCATTTAATTCTTCCCATCTGCTTTTCTCCCTGCTCTACTTGACCCGACTCGCCTTCAGGCGTGGCCCGATGCTACACCCACTCACCCTGATGCATGTGCTACATGATTAAGCAAAGCTGTGCCAAAGGCGCAGCGTTGCGCCGGAAGGTGCTAAAGCGTGACTGCCCGCCAGCTTTGCTTCTTTAATAAGAGGTCCAAGGTACTTAGCCTCTACAATCACTAGCCACATGTTATTCAAAGACGTACGATAATTAGTGTAGAGGGCACTATTTTGCTGTAATTGGTTAGTGCGTACCCAATAACGCCATCGCTGTAGTGTTTAAGCAGTGCAAGAGGCAGCTTGCCTTCTTCTAACAGGACCTTTGACACTTTGCCAGCAGGACCGTCGTGCGCAAAAAGTCCTTCGTCAGCAACAAGACCTTAGTTAGCAGGACCTTTGTTAGCAGCATCATAACTCACAGCTTTGCGCTATCTATGGCAAGGGTCTCTCCTCGGACCAAGTACACAACGAGGGGTTGAGTGGGACAGCGACTAGCACGTGACTCCAGCTTGCACCGCACCGCACTGCACAACCCCGCTACTTCTACATACAACCATAGCCCGGAGCACACTATAAATCACTACCTACCTAACCTACCCAGGTACCTAGGTAGGTAGTTAGGTGAGGCCTCCTTTTATAGTCCCTTGTCTCATATGTGCACAGACCTCCTATTTTGCCCTAATCACCTGATCACGATAAACAAAGCTTGTCGCGCCGCAACAGAGCAGTGCCTGTGCAACTACAGAACCCACCACCCCACTTCTACCGGCAACAACAAGACCTTCTATCAACTGCAGCTGATCCCCCGACGCACTACATCTTGCATCCACAATGAGTATCAGTTCTGACAAAGTCTTCGAGCCCGAAAAGCTTAAGAAACAGGTCGAAGAGCTCCAGAAACAGTTAGAAGAGCGCAGGAGACGATCAGAGGAGCACACCCGACCAAGCACTTTCGTGGAATTCTTACGACTCACCCACAACCTTCTCACCCGACCTTTCAGAGTCGCGTCACCATCTTGCTCGACTACCGGGACGATCCCTCCTCCTACGGGGAAATATTGCCCAACACGATTGGAAAAATGGACCGACTGCTCAGCTCAACAGTTGAAACTCTATGCGTCCGTCTATAGACATCTTCAGTCACCACCCGAAGGGCCGCCACGTTTGTTTCCATCAGTGTTGCAGCTAGAATTCATTGCCCAGGAGATTTTGCCTGAGCCCATGAGCAGCGAAAGTGAACTCGAGATGTATGAAAAACTCGCCGTGGAAAGGAATGTCCAGAGGATAATTAGTCAGTTGTGTGAACTACCAGCTGCTCGAGACGAGTTCAACCTTGGAGATGGAATCCAGTTCGCTACTCATAAGAATTCTCTAGACAAGACTGAAGTAGATGATACAGAGGCAAGCGGCCCGACTAGTGTACACCACCCGAAGCCTGATTCGTTCTTTGTCCGTCGTGTCAACAACAACACTGCTACTCTCCTCACAACTGTCGAGTATAAACCGCCTCACAAGCTGTCTGTTGCTAGCCTCCGCCTGGGGCTTCGACCAATGGATTTATGGAAGGAAATGGTCAGATCAAACAAAATACCGATAGAGGAGGAGGCGAAGCTGAGGTACGATGCAGAGCGACTTGTCTGCTCGGCTCTTATCCAAGAATATCACGTGATGATTCAGGAGGGACTCGAGTATTCTTATCTGACTAACGGAGTTGCCCGGGTCCTCCTGCGTGTCCCATATGATGATCCTAGCACGCTCTATTACTTCTTTTGTGACCCAAACAGCGAGGTAGATGCGGAAGGCGAGGATGATTTCCAAGAAGCCAAGACTTCTGTGGCAAGATCACTATGTCTGTGTCTGATGGCATTCCGCTCATTCACACGCGATCAGGATTGGAGAAATGATGCACGATCAAAGCTTCATATTTGGCAGTCTAGCTTTGAGCATACTAGGCGAAGTCTTTACCAGTCCGACAAGTCCGACAGCACGGATCCGGAGGATGAAAGGGCAGCTTCCGAATCGTCTTATCAGCAGTCGTCACCCGAACCGGCTCTTCCACAATCGATACCCCATCGTCCGACTACAAGGTCTCAGACCAGGTGTGCACCGTCGAGTGTGCAGCATCGCTCTCAGTCGTCGGACTCATCGGGCTCCGATACAAACCCAGCAACAGGCCGCAAACACGGATTCAGCCCGGTGGTCTCCTCTCCATCTGCCCGACAAGCGAGTCGTCAAGGGCACCCGGGGAACCATGGAGGCTGTCAAGCCCCATACCGTAATGCGAAATTCTGCACCCAACGCTGCCTTCTTGGATTACAGTCTGGGGGCGTTCTAGACGACTGTTGTCCGAATGTGATGCTTCATCGTCGAAGCAAAGACGATGTTAATCATCCGATTACGTCAGAGGATTTGGTACGTTTACTGAAGGCACAGTTGGACTATAAGATTGATAGCTGCACACCGCTTGGAATCTGCGGGGCGTACGGAGCGCCGTTCAAAATCACTTGTGCTGTATACGGCTACACTGTCATAGGAAAAGGAACCACGAGGGGCCTGTGGAAAATAGTGTCCCGTGAAGCGGAGGTATACCAAATTTTGCGGAAGGTCCAAGGGTCTGCTGTGCCTGTTTTTCTGGGTACGATGGACCTGGCGAAAATTTATTTCCTCCACGGTGCTGGAGAGATTCGCCATATGCTCGTGATGGGCTGGGGGGGGCAAAGTACAGCATCAATGGAGCTGACGCCTCTGCAAAATCGGGAAATTCGCAGATCAAGGAAAGAAATCGAAGCCTTGGGAATCATCCATGGAGATCTTCGGCCTGACAATATTCTTTGGAATGAAGAGCTTGGCCGGGCATTGATCATCGACTTTCACCGCTGCACGTTGAAACGTCGACTGACTTTGCAGCGACCAAAAGGAGAAAAACGACGACTACGTCAGCCAGAGATGATGACTAGTGCCAAGCGCACAACAGAAAACTGCTGTTGACGCAGCAGCAGCTCAACTTTGCTCTCGAGAAAGCTCTTGCATTATGCACGGAGCTGCGCCGGATATTGATGTTGCAGTTGGACTTGACAGTGCCGTCAACTACTGGAAGGCCAGAGAAAGCGCAGACTAGGGCACACTAGTGGGAGCGCGCGACAGTAGTTACTATCTCTTTGAGTACATGAATACGCAGCAGCAACTAGTTAAACCTGACGAATCAGAAGGAGATGCCCCTATATGCTAGTCCTCCACGTTGAGGTTATCTGCCCACTGGGTACCTAGAGGTACTATGGCGCGCCTCGATTTTCGATTCAAGCTAAGCTGTCGGTAGTAATGACGACTTGAACAAAGTCCTAACGAGCTTGTTAACCAGTCAGGACAAAGTGATATTAGTACTGAATTCACATGCGGGACGTACGTCACTACAAATAGGGGTGCCCGCAATTTCCGGAGGTACATCGCCCACACCGCCCATCATATAGCAATGTTATAATCACGCGGCTGATGCCAAAATATCAGCTAGCTCGTCGTATGACCGTAGTAAAACCATCTTCCTGCTCACAAGCACCCCAAGAGACAGAGACAAATAAAGCACATCAGTTAGCAACAGCAAGAACACTTACGGCCAGGCTTCAGCAAAGGCACAAGAATGTCACGCCGCAGCATTACGAGAGGACTGCGGACAGCTCCTCCGAGCCCCAGATACACGCTGGACGATTGATGGAACTCTGCGTAACAGAGTTGCGAACTGTCATACAAGTGATGACAAGGCTGGTAGGTCCTAGGTAGTAGCCCCACCAAGACCCACATACACGTGCTAGTCTGCAGACAGACAAGACCCTTGAAGCGGATGTCGGCGCTCCAGTCCCAATCGGACCCTCGATGGCGAAAGTCCAAGAAGTGGGTCGATCCGGGCTCCGCGATGAAATCTGGCTCTTGCATCATACGCGCTAAGCCCGACTGGGACAAAATTCAATGACGTGATTTCCTTCAAACTATCAACAATCCGAGATGGATGGCGATGGCGATGGCGACAGCGGCAGCGGCAGCGGCAGGGGGCGCAAAGGGGGCGCAAAGGGGGCGCCAAAGGGGGGAAAAGAAAATTAAAGAGTTTGCAGATTTTTGTTTTATGGAGAAGGGATCATGCCAGTTGACGCCGCGGTACCGCATTATTCCCATCTTTTTGTTTTCTTTCCCATTCCTAATCTTACTGAACTCCTTTTTTTTTTTTTTTTTCAACTTCAAACGTGTTTCGAGGGACCAAGAATTTTTGTGTCACTTGTTTTCTTTACCTCGAGGAAGTCTCATACGACGGCGGGCCACGGGAAACAACTCGCTCCTCTCGTCTTCCACCCCCCCCTTTCCACCGATCTCGGTCTCGAAACGGACGGACACATACACATACACAAGAATGGCAGGCCATCAACAGGTTTCCAATGGCAGCGCCGCCGGTCGAAAGACAGCTTCTACGCCTCTCTCATCCGCGCTCCCCTTCGGACGACCCGTCGCCCTGGACGCCGTCTCGGGCCCAACCTACGTGACGGCCCAGCTCCTCGTCCAACAGATCGCCTTCAAGCTGTCGGACAAGATCTTCTCCTACTCCCCAGACACGTTCGACCTCGACGTGGCCGCCAAGGCCTGGGCCTCGCAGCAGGATGCCAACGTCCACGGCTACACGCCGCAGGTCCTGTCCCTGCAGACGAGAACTGGCGCGGGCGCCCTGGCCCTGGGCTACATCTTCTCCCCGGACTTTGACGTCTCCAAGAGGCACATTCCTCAGACGCTGCTCGCTCCGTCCGGCAGCCTGCCGCAGCTCAGGGGCGCGCTCGACCAGCTTTCCCTCCTGTACGGCCTGTCGAGCCCGTTTGTCGCGCACGTCGCCGCCGCAGACTACACCGACGCCGAGGGCCTCGTGTCCGACTACGACACCGCGTTGAGGCTGGCCGACGATCTCGGCCTCGGCCTCGTCGCCAGCTCGTCCACCTACGAGGCCCAGCACATGTCCCTCTTGTCGACCCTGCTCGCCGCCCTGCTGCCCATTGTCCACGTCTACGACGGCGTCCGCGTCGCCAGGGAGACGCTCCGTGTCGTCGATGCCCTGAGCGAGGCCGGCGTCGCCGACTTGTACGCCAGGCTCTCCGCCGACGTCGGCAGGCTCAACACTCATCTCGACACGGCCGGCAAGGTGGTGGAAACGCTCAAGCTCTTCAACGACGAGCTGGGCACCGTCTACCGGCCGTTCGAGTACCATGGCCACGAGGCCGCCCACGTGGTGCTCGTTGCCTTTGGCAGCGTCGAGACGCAGGTCGCCAAGCAGACTGTTGGGAAACTCGCCGCCGATGGGACCAAGGTCGGCGTCGTCAACGTCCGCGTCTACCGACCCTTCATCGAGGACGAGTTCCTCAAGGCCATCCCCGCGTCGGCTCGCACCGTCGCCGTCCTCGGCCAAGTCCATAACCAGGTCTCGGTAGAGGACGAGGCGACCCGTTCTGCGCTCTACGACCATGTCCTCACTGCCGTCACCTTCTCGGGCCGATTCGACCAGGAGGAGCCGGCCGTGCTCGACATCAAGTACAGTCCCGCCCAGTCGCTGACCCCCCAGGGCTTGGCCAACACTCTGCACAAGATCTTGGGCGACGCCGACGCGGCGAGCCCCTTGCCTCCTCTCGTCGCGGCGGAGCAGTACACCTTCTGGGACGTCGACGACTCTGCTGCCGTCGACTCGCCCGCCGCCATCGGCAACGTTCTCGCCAGGCAGTCCTCCGCGACCAATGTCTACGTCCACGCCACGTACGACAATCTCACCCAGGGCGGCATCGTGCGAACCGACGTACGAGCGGCCAAGAGAGCACTGGAGGCCCCCTATGTCGTTTCCGACGCTGACGCTGTCGTGGTTGGAGACGAGCGCATCCTCAAGGAGGTTGATGTCCTCAAGAGCATCGCCCATGGCGGCAAACTCATCATCAGACTGGCCAATTTCAAGGCCGACGAGGTGGAGAAGCGCCTCTCGGCTGCGTTCCGCAAGGCCCTCCGCGAGAAGGACGTCCAGCTGTCCGTCCTCGACACCTCGTTCTCTCCCGCCTTCGAGAAGGACGCCGAGGCCAAGCTGCTCCTGGAGCTCGCTTTCCTCAAGACGGCCCAGCCGGGAATCCGCCCAGAGACCATCTCCAAGCTCATGCTAGTCCAAGGAGGCAGCCCGCCCACGTTGGAAGAATGCGTCGACGCCGTCAACCAGTGCCTCACCAAGGTCCATGTCCCGGCATCGTGGGCCGAAGTCGAGGCCGACTTCCAGCCTCCTCCTCGGCTGCCCACCACTCTCCAGGCCAACAGCTTCGTGCCGTTCAACAAGCACGAGGTCGAGGAGCCCCTTGGGCTCAGCGACTGGCAGACGGCGGCCAAGGGCCTCGTCTTCAAAGAAGCCTACGGGACCGAAACGGCTCTGCGTCCCGACCTGCCCGTCAAGACGGCCACCATCCGGGTCAAGGAGAACCGCCGGCTCACGCCGTCCGACTACGACCGCAACATCTTCCACATCGAGTTCGACCTCGGCAGCTCGGGCCTCACCTACAAGATTGGCGAAGCGCTGGGCATCCATGCCGACAACGACGAGGGGCAGGTCGCCGACTTCATCAAGTCGTACGGCCTCGAGCCCGACGAGCTCGTCTGTGTTCCCGCCCGCGAGGACGGCGAGGCGCTGGAGTTCCGGACCGTCTACCAGGCTCTGCTGCAGAACGTCGACATCCTCGGCAAGCCGCCCAAGCGCTTCTACGAGGCCCTCGCCGAGTATGCCACCGACGAGGTCGAGAAGAAGAAGCTCGAGGCGCTGGGCGGCGCTTCCGGCGCCCAAGACTTCAAGCGCCGGTCCGAGGTCGACATGCTCACCTACGTGGACGTCCTGGACGAGTTCCAGTCTGCCCGCCCCGGCCTCACCGACCTCATCAAGATGGTCAACCCGCTCAAGCGTCGCGAGTACTCCATCGCCTCGGCGCAGGCCGTCACGCCCAACTCGGTCAGCCTCATGATCGTCGTGGTGGACTGGGTCGACACCAAGGGGCGAACTCGCTACGGCCACGCAACCCGCTACCTCAGCCGGCTGCAGCCCGGCGCCGTCGTCACCGCGTCGGTCAAGCCCTCGGTCATGAAGCTGCCGGCCGAGGACACGGCGCCTCTCATCATGGCCGGCCTGGGAACCGGCCTCGCCCCCTTCCGCGCCTTCGTCCAGTACCGGGCCATGCAGAAGGCCCAGGGCAAGGACATTGGCGACATCCTGCTCTACCTGGGCTCCCGTCACCAGCGAGAGGAATACCTGTACGGGGAGGAATGGGAGGCCTACCTGGCCGCGGGCGTCGTCACGCTCATCGGAGCGGCCTTCTCCCGCGACCAGCCTCGCAAGATTTACATCCAGGACCGCATGCGCGAGACTCTGCGGCAGATTGCCAAGGCATATGTCCAGGACGGCGGCAGCTTCTATCTCTGCGGCCCGACCTGGCCTGTGCCCGACGTGACCAAGGTTCTGGAGGAGGCCATCGAGGCCGAGGCCGAGGCCGAGGAGGGCAACGGGAAGAGGATTGATGCCAAGAAGGAGATTGAGAAGCTCAAGGAGGAGGGACGATACGTGCTCGAAGTGTACTGATGAGATTGGGCAATTTTGTAAAACGGACTTTAGTTGTCAACTCTTTGAAGCCCTTTGGACAAAACCCCCTTTGCATTTTTCAATCTACCTTGCTCTAAATAGACTTGATGTATGCGCGGATATATCCAAATATCAGCAGTCACATGGTAATCTCTCACGGCGTCCATCGCAATCCACACACTTACTGGGAAGCACTTGCGACGTTGGAAGCTCATAAAAAAACTCCAAACCACATCGTCTCCCTACCGCTTCACATACTCCCATGAGCTCTCACGTCCCCATGCAGCCATACACTCCCTCTTCCTCAAAAGACACCCAGTCTGGAATGCTGCCTCCGTCCTGGCAACTCAGCTTGGGAAGCAACACACCCGGGTCTTGACTCGTACGGACCGCACCACGAATCAAAACGACGCAAGTCACCCAAAAGCAATACCTCTCGTCTCGCGCCGCCAATCATGCAGCCCGTTGCCCTTTGTCACGACGACGCTTGTTCAGTGCCGTAGGAACTGCGCGTTTAGGCAGAGACCGTCGTTCTACCGGGCCGAGACAATCCCACATCACGAAAGCTCTCACAACTACGACGAAACGGAGACATCTGCGCTCCCTCGTCCCGTCGCCGCTTCAGGATGGAACAACTCCCGACGAAAGCCCAGGCTGTCCGCGGCCCAATCAATTTCAAATCCCCGCGTTCAGATGGTCTTGAATGCTGCAACTTTTTTTTTTTTTTTTTTTTTTTGCAAAGTCGGTCACGCCGACATGATTACGCAATGACATGCGGAAGAAGCATCGCGGGAAGAAGGCAAGGTAAGGCAAGGCAAGGCAAGGCAAGGCAAGAGAAGAGAAATCGCTTCACCGCACTTTCTACCGCCGGCTCTTCCAGACAATAGCCGTTGATGTCATGTCGGTCAGACGACGCGACGCGATACGATGCGATGCGATGCATATGAGTAACATTTACCATGTCTGCAAAGACCAAAAATAGAGGAGCCGATATTTGGTCGGTAAGACCAGGCTGAATCGTACTTTGCTTCCTCGAGACAAGGGAACAAGGAACAGCAGAGTAAGCCGCGTCTTCTCCGGCCTCGTGCCAGCATTACCAAGACTTGTTTCCCTGCTCACGCTGCCCAGCATGCGCAATAAGGCAGCCGATGATGCGATTATGATGCGGTTGTGATGCGATTATGATTCTACAAGTGGTGACATGAATTGTAGCTGATATGTGTGCACCCTGCAGTCGCTCCATCACAGCACAAGAGGAGAAAATTTTGTTGGTAAACCTAGCATTTGACTTGGCTTGGATTCATCATGCATGTTCATCTGCACAAAGGCCGCAGCAAATAGCGTCCTCAAACAAGCCACTGTCATTCTATCACGAAACTTTCATATTCTGATCTCTCAAGGCTGCCAGGTTTCAAAGCAGATGGTGCCCGCGTTTGCGAGTGAATGAACCACGCAAAAGCCCTGAAATTGGGGGGGGGGACCGCACCTCCATGACGTCGTATCTGACCGTCTGACCACCATTGGAGAACTGCAAGCTAGTTTTGACAAGAAACCAAAACTGATCGCCAACGGAATCCTACATGCCTGCATTACCCGCCCGAGGAGCCATGCATATCATCGTTTGGACTTGAGTCTACTTCCACCACCACCATGTAGACCAAGTCCAGGAAATATTAACGCCAATAATTTCCAGACGCCAACTTCGTGCCCACCCGCCCTTCCTTCCCCCCTTCATTCCCCTGTATCCGATCGACACATGACACATCATAATCGTGCTCTTCAGCAAGTAGGTTTTCCAGGCATGTCAGTGCCTCAAGTTGTTCTTCCCTCTGCTGTATTAGGTAACCGGTCAAAGAAGGGAGAAAGGGTACACCAAGAGCCCAACCCTTGGTGATGTATTCCATGGAGAAACAGTAAAGGAAAAGGAAGCAACCAGAAACAATTGTAGCCCTTTACCGCTTTGACTAAATGACGACAAAATGCTGGTGATGACCAGAAGACTACTTTGTAGCCATGTCTCATCGTGTAGAAAAGACTTAAACTTGATTTAAAGAGAAAAGCGAGAACGACGACGGAAAGGACGGACAGGAGGTGGGGGGATATAAGATAAAAAAGAGCCAGTACATGGTATCCGACTATGTTCATTCGTATAACTAACTCATCGAGAGCCTGGAGCTGGTGCCGGCTTCCATCGTGTGGGTGACGCACCTTCGATATCCCCATCGATTATTGATTTGGAATTTGATGCTTGGCGCCGTGAAGCTAGGTCACGAGAGCCAGTCCTGCAGGTCCCCCGCGATCTGGTAAGTTGGATTCGCTGAGTGGCCATCACCGCCCTTCTTGTCCCAGGCCCAACGCTCGGCAAACTCGGGTTCGAGGCTGCCTTGTATCATGTCGGCGATGTAGTCTCCAATGACGGGGAGGAACTTCCACCCATGGAATGAGCCGCCTGTCGCTACGTATAGGCCTTGACTGTGTGGATGCGGTGTTATGAGAAAATCATGCGTGGGAGTAGATGCGTCCCTGGAGATATTCATTGTGTCAGCTTGCATTGGTTCGCGATGCACGTCTTCACCGTGGTGGGAAAATTGTGAATGAGGGTGGCCACTCACCAACACATGCGATAGGCATCAATAGCAACATCCTCGACTTCCTTGCCGTACAGTCCGTCTAGAGTCTTTCGTGCACGTTCCTGGAAAAACTTGATGAACTTGGGTCCTGTCCAAGCATTGTACACGTTCTCGTGAGGCGCCGTGGATAGGCGCTGACCGGTGAGGGGACATTCGACAAAATTAGTGAAACACATGTCGCAGTTGAATTTGATAGTGCCGTCTGCCAAGATAGACATGCCCTCACCTGTACAAAATGAATACGTTAGTCCAGTGTGCAATTTATTATATATATATATTTTTTCTTTTTTCTGCAGCAGCAGCAGCAGCAGCAGCAGCAGCAGCAGCAGCAGCAGCAGCAGCAGCAGTAGGTAGTCAAGGGGAAAAGGATGACGACGTGGGTGCCCTGGAAGAGAGCAAGGGCATCACGTAGGCCTAGTCTCCTCCTGGACTTGGATTGGAGTGGATTGCATGAAGAAACTGTCAGCTGTAACTCACCCTTTACCTGTGGGAGGCAGTTCTTCAGTACCGGGATCGGGGCAAGCTTCTCCTTCTGAGTCCCGCAGACCTTGGCGTAGAAACTGACTGCCCCCGTCGCCACGACTCTGTCCCCAGCATGAAGCTGCGCGTTTTCTGGAGCACTCTGTATCAAGAGGGCTGCCGTCCGTGCGCCCGTGGCAAGCAGGATCTTGTCTGCATGCAAGGTCTCACCAGACTGCAGATTGACACCAATGCAGTCGCCATCGGTGCCAAAGATGAGCCTCGTCATAACACCCACAACGTATGCGACACCGTGATCCACAGCTTCCTGGATGACGGCTCCGATGGCCTTGTCGGCTTCGGCAAATCCCACCCTTGGATTGTATAGAACCCTGTCCAACCCGTCAAAGTTTGCAGTAGCGAATGCTCCGTTCCAGCGTTTACGGACATCTTCAACAGATATATAATGCGACTTATGCTCAATGCCCATTTCCTGGTATGTGGCCATGCTTTCCTCTCCAAACTTTGATGTATCGGCCCTGAGCATGCCGACTTCGTGATACCACGGCTTGTATAGCCTATGGTTGCGCCACATGGGCATGGCTTTTTGCAGCATTTGCATGTAGAGCTTGTCTGG
The DNA here is from genome assembly GCA_000709145.1 of Balansia obtecta B249. Classification (NCBI taxonomy): domain Eukaryota; kingdom Fungi; phylum Ascomycota; class Sordariomycetes; order Hypocreales; family Clavicipitaceae; genus Balansia; species Balansia obtecta. The sequence continues at coordinate 30,704 of JFZS01000145.1, forward strand.
ATAATCATCACGGACAATCTTGTTGATGTCGTGTGAAGCAGCGCGAGGATTGGGAAACTGCGCGGTATCAACCAGAGTGACCTTGGCAGTGTCTTTCCTCTGGATAAGACTCAAAGCGGTCCCAGCGCCGAAGTTGCCCGCTCCGATGATGAGATAGCTCGTCATATTTGAATGCTGGGGGGCGAGTAACACCAACTTGAAGCAACTATGCGCAGGCGTGACTGGGTGAACGGAAAACAAAGCTCGGTATGAAAGCACCGAGTATTGCTGAAAGGGAATTTAGAGCTGAAATACTGGACAGTGAAAGTTCTAGTCCGACGAAAAGAAATAATAAACGGCAATGTATGTATATGATCTTGGCCGAAGTAGTGGTGTAAGTGACGCCGAGGATCGTTGATGAGGAACACTGTGGCAAAAGTCAAACAAAGATTTGATGCAAGTCGAGGCCAGCAAGCTTTAACTGAACAGCCAAGAGAGATAAAGAAATAGGTAGTTCTTGTCAATTTGTTCCTCGCTCCTCTGAAGATATGGACGTGATCTAAGCAAGGTCCGACAATGGGCGGCCTTGGGACTTTATACTTTGGATGTTGAGCTTCCTACTTCAGATATAGCGGCTCGGGGTGTGAGAAAACGCCCAGCTTGAACAGCAGCTTCTTGAATGTAGATTACAAGGCAGCACGCCCATCGTTTGTTACACACTTGACCCCCTGTGTCGACCCTGTCCCACAGTCCACAGGGGAGTGGGCGTACATACATAAGACCGACAGCATGTCCAGGGGAGAAGAGGGGAGGGAAAGGAGAAGAGAAGTTGAACTGACGCGTTTGGAAATCTAAAAGACCATCCCTTGAGTGTAGTAGAACACCAGCTAGGTCACGAGATCCACTTTCGCCTCAAAGGTACGCAAACAATCTGAAAAGCCCACTATAATTGCCGATCAAGATAATCTTGGATGTAGCTGTAAGTACTGTAAGTACCTCGGTACTTACTCCGCAGTGGGCTTTGTACGCATCAAAAGTTTCTCTTTATCTGGTGTTATTCGACTGGACAAGTCAGCCATTATGCGACGACCTAGCTGGTGTCTTGCCGCAGTCAAAGGGATAAAGCAAGGCGATACTCTGTATACAGGTAGGAAACGCAGTGTGAGAGAGCCAGGTGTGGAATCAGTCCAGCAACTGATCCAGGGCTTGTCTGCATGTGGAACATGGGTAACCTTGACGTGTCAGCAACCATGCAGGCCGTGGGGCATATCCCCAACCAAATACTTCGTGCTGGAGGTCTTCTTCATCTTCTTCATCATCTCTCTCTCAGATATATATACATATACATATACATATACATATACATATATAAATGTATATATATATATATATAAGTTGTACCAGAGGAAAGAAGGATTGAATAGAGTCTAGTGCCACAAGGAGAATTTCCAAGAAGGAATTAGCAGCAGTAGCGGATGGGCACGAAGACTGATCTGGGTTAAACCTACCATAACAACCCGATTGACGAACATTGGGGGTGCAGACACATCGACGCAGTGTCCCAGAAGCTCAGGACCGCAGCCAAGCAGAGGCAGAGGAATTGACTTGACAATAGTGCCAAGTGGAAAGCGTACGGTGGTCCGTAATTAGTGAGGCAAGACATGGGTTGTCATACAGGCGTGTATGAACTCTGCATGCGTACGGCATCGCGGCGGCACATGTATGTACCTGTCTCGCAGGGGGGGCAATAATTTATCGACCGACCTGCTGGCTCATTAGTATTGCGACCTTGAGGGATTTCGGGGTCAAGCAAGCACAAGAAGAAGCACAAGCACAAGCACCTTGGCAGATCCGTCACACACGCCTAGGAAGTTCTTAGCGCTCGACACCGCACAGCTGGCCACGACCGCCAGAGCCGTCCGCCAGAGCCCGGTTGCATCGCAGCAATCGAATGAGGAATCGAGAAACCAGAGTGGCAGGCTGATAGGGAGTAGCCAGAGGCGGTGGTAAAGCCTAATTGAATGAGAAAACAAAACGAGACAACAACGGACTATTCACTTGTGGCACCCGCCTGAGTAAACAGAGCAAACATGCAACGAGGCTGCGGCTGGGTCCTCCTGCCTGATCCCAGTGGGCAGCCGCGGCGGTCTAGTCGAACGAAGTTCAGGTGAGCCAACCAGACACACCGCGGACCCGCAATCCAATGCACTGGCACTAGTTGCCACTGCCGTTGCCATTGCCACTTGCCGCCGGCTGGCACTCAGTTGCTCTCTCGGCTGCGCTGCACTGGTCGCACCTTCTGCCTTTGGATTTCCGGTCCTTGGGTTGTGACAAGGTATCAGAAACCAAGAGCTTGAAAAAAAAAAAATAAAAAAAAAATAAAGAATGAGGAGAGACAATTGCATCCACTGCGTTCTCATTTCCATCATGCACATATGTAACATGTTGCCGGCACGAACAAAGCCAAGTCAGATGCCCGATACCCGATCTTGCCCACATGGTCCTCACTAGTACATCCCTCATCCCTCCTCCTCTTGCCTCTTGCTGTGGCGAGCTTTCCTGGAATTAGCATCCGGCTCGCCTCGACTCAGATCATGCCCGGAAGACACACAAATTATACAAGTCACAACGCGACAGACAGGGAAGCAATCATGGCTATGATTGGATGTAATGCAATATACTTACAGGCAGACCACCCCAACTACTCCAGTTACGCCGGCGATTACGAGATTTCGTTCACTAGCATTTGGCAGCTCTTGGCAGCTCTTGCGGAGCCTGCTCTGCTTCCCTTTGGTCCCTTCTCTGACCGCCTCGAACATGCTTTTGCTACCAAAGGGTAAAAGTCCGCATGTCATAACCTCCGTACAAGGAAGAATAACGCAAGATTACTCCCGGCTTACGTATGCACTTTGTATGAGGGTTGACAGTTGTACCCCGAGCCGAAATTGTCTCTTTCGCCAGCCATGGTTCTAAGTGCACGCCGGGCCAGGTGCCACCACAAGGACGGAGAATTTCTCAGCATCGAACCGCAGACATCTATATGCTCCACAACCAACCAAATAGAAAAGAGAGAGATTAATGTCTAAGATTTTGATGTAGTATTGCCTCTCGTGCAAGAACCTCGATGCCGATGGCCAAACGAGACATGTAGAGATGGGAGGCTCCAGATCGGTTGTGGCGTGTTGGCTTCGGTCTCCATGGACCATGGATTCGGTACAACAGCCGCATCTTCCAGGTCCGTGTGTGTGTCTTTCATCTTTTGGTTTGAGGTTGACGTAGATGCCACCCCCACCCACTTCAGATACCTTTCGTCTCTCTTCTCTCCGCAATTGTCCCCTGGCAACTTCTGAAGGCTCATCTAGGCCGGCGGCCAGCCCACCAGCCGCCCCCACGAGAGTGAAACGACGATGATGCTAGATGCTTTTGTCTTCCTTCGCCAATGCACAGTGCTGGGTTACCCAATCTGGACTATCAGAGGGCCTGCGATGGATGACGGGTCCAATTATCTTTGCCAAAGCAACCTGCTCGTCCACGAAGAATGTGCTGATGATGAATGCTGGAGCAGCGCCGCAGTGCTCTGGATTGTATCCCTTGAATACCTAGTGCTTGACTCCCATATACGCATGTACCACGTCAATCAAACTCCGGCTTCGTCGGTGGGGGATCTCTGTCGAGCTTGCTTCCGGTCTGAGTGAGACACATGAATCATGAGAAGACAGGAGAGAGGCAAGACGAGGCTAGAGACAAGAGGTGAGAGGTGAGAGAAGACATGATCCTGGAGATATGTTTGGGCCGGCTGAACAAACTATTTGTTGTCTGCTCACACGATCAAAATGATCATGGGCAGATCCTCGTCAGGTCCGCAGCATGCGAACACGGTGCGGACAGTCAAGGCTTCATTCGGACCAAACACTCAAACTCATAATCCAGTCAGGTCCACACAGCCTGTTTGACGGCAAATAGTGCATGCATCAAGGGCAGACCCTGGTAATTTACTTACAGACGCTTGCAGTCGCCATGCATTAGTGTCGTTTTCAAGTCTTAATTAGCAGCCATCGGCTCTAAAGAAATTGCGTCTAGGTCTAGTCCCTCGGTCGATTCGAAGTAGTGATGCCGCTCGCCAGCGGAGAGGCTGGGCTTACCTAAACATGGGTACCTAGGTAGGTAGGTAGGTAGGTAGGTAGGTAGGTAGATAGGTAGTTAGTTAGTTGCCCGGCCGCGCCCTGTCAGCTTTTCCCAAGGACATTCATGAGTGACGCAACTAATTTGCCTCGTCTCGAAATGCTGAGATAAAATGTCACCAGTCCCCGTCCGACACACAAACAGCGGGGAGCGGGCGGAAGCGTGGGCCGCTTGAGGGAGGGGTCTTCTTGGGAAATGGATGTTCCCTGTGGGCCGTGCTTTAGGGCCGCACCATTTTGCAGGCACGTGAGCTCCGTCGTGTCAGAAGGAAGGAGCGAGCCGTACGAGGAAGTAGGAAGTATCTAGTCCCTGCGGACCGCTAAGTGAGCTTTGCAAAACTTGTTCAAGCCTTGGTCCGTCCATCATTACTATGCACCAAAACAACGACATTTACAGCATTTCATTCACAAGTGGAGATTATGTGCACTTTGGCTCCAGGATCAAGGTCCAAGGCTCAATCGGACGTGTGAGTGGATCTATTTGCTTCCCCCGGCAGTCGATGCTGTCAAAACACCAAGTATTGAATTCCGGTCCAGAGTCACCTTTTCGCCTGTCGTCTCTGCCTTTGGTCAAGAAGGTTGCTGATGTCGTTGGCTGCTGTTTTGGCCAAGTTCAGGAAGGCTGTGACCTCGGGTGAAATTGTTTCTCGGCCATGATTCGCCCGCGGGCCCGACATCCGGCTGCGTTTCAGTTCTCTCCTGATTTTTCTTGCCACACATCTAAGCTGACAATGTGGTGCAGTGCTATACACTAGTATCGCGCGTACGCTTTCACTCTCTTTTGCCCGACTGGTCGGAAGAGGGCGTGACAGGTAACTTTATGGTCGGCATTCCCTTTCAGGCAGGTGACGTTGGGCACCTAGATCTTCGAAAGTTCGCAGGTGGTGGAGGGCAATATTGCCGTCTCGTCTGACCTGATTGGCAATTCTGTTCAACGACAACCCGTCTCGTCCTCGTTTCTATCGACAAAAAAGGTGTATGAACACGTGGACTGGCTGTCAATTGGGCCATGCCTCATCGTGCAGATGTCACTTGTGGTGGACTGCACAGCATCCGCCTGGACGAGCGATTCGTTAACATTCCTTCAATGCTCCCCCGCACGTTCTGAAGCGCCACTACCCCGGCAAATCGAGCCACTCGACCAAAAACTCGGGAACGCTACATTATAATATATGCGACGCTAGGATGGCGCTAATGTCGCTACGGGCAGACGCTCTATGGCGGCGTCCAAACAACATCCACGCCAACGGCTTCGATGGCCCAGCATAGAGGTTCGGCGGCAGGTACAAATGAAAAAAATGCTGGTGGTGACCAAAGCTCGTCATCAAACCGGTGGCTCATTGCGTGTGCCAGCAGGGGCTAGTGAGTAAGCACTCATTCATTCATGCGATGTACAGAGTTTCAAGAGAGGTGGGTGTCCATTCATGCGCTGAACAATAGTGAAGATGGGTTGCAATCAACATAGAAATGACTTGCAACGTGTCCTGCATTCCGCTTGCTGATGGACCACGCCCACTCAACTCACCAAGGCGACGCAGGTATGGACTGGGAAGACCGAGGTGGCCGGACTCACCGGTCGAGGCTCCATTCGGGTGCGGCTGGCTCGAGGTGACGATGTAGCTGACACGACATATTGCTGATGAAACGGAGCCGTAGGGACCCTTGATGCCTGGGCGTAGATGCTGCAGGAGGGAAACAGTTGTTGATGTCTCTTTGCGAGCGCGGCAACAATCCGCCAGGTCACGAATCAGCGTGTTAGCCAGTTGAACAAGATGATGTAGGCACAAAGTACTCCCGTATGTACCTATACCTTGATGGGCATGCAAAGCCTTCTCCACGGAACCTACGTAGGTACCTACCCAGGGCATGTACGGTACATCGGTAGGCAGGGAGTTGCCGAGATTCCTGCAGGATAATCAATCTGATGGTTCCCAAGCCCGTACAGTGTGTGTGTGAGACCAGCGGAGCCCGTGACTGCACGCAAAGAGACAGCAGCAACCGTCCCGACAGGCCGGGAGAAGCTCCGGCCGAAGCAGCCAATGCTTGCCCGACGCAGAATTGCCGCAAAAATCAAGGAGCGCCTCCTCACTTGTCGTCGCACACAAGTCGATTTCCCGCCGAGATAATAACGGAAGGATGCAGATGCTTGGCCCATTTCGTGCCCTGTGCGCGCCCCATGCCGGCCGTGGGACCCGCTTCCCTTTGTTCTTCACGACAACTACAGATCTTCTGCTCACGCGGGAATTTGCTCCGGCCTAGCCGGGTTGTTTTATTCCCCCTCCCCTCCTTCCCATGCCAGCTTGGAAGGGCGACGGATGGATGGATGGATAGTGGCAGGATCGGGATGAAACGCTCCTACGTCTGCGTCACGGCATTCCTCGACGGGAAAAGAGACCGGGCAGTCTCAGCTGCCTGCCTCCTTGGGGCCGCACGCCCTTGCCGTCGTCTGTCGGTGGCAGCTCGGGTTGCTCTCGACGACGATGGATGTGCCCTCATGTACGCATGATGTCTTGTACAGGGTGATGGAGGGATGGATGGATGGATGCTTGGGCGTACCTGATTGCCCGGGAAGCCAATGTCCATGATGCATGCATGCATGCATATATGGACGGCCTGGAGGTGTGGGAACTACGGGAAGAGATGTGGGCGCAAAAGGCCCAGATGCCTGCACCAAAGAATGCATTCATGTTATCTACCAACAGGAATGTTTTCTACCTACTTGAAGTGCCTAGGAGGTAAGGTAGGAAGGTAGGAAGGTAGGTAGGTAGGTAGGTAGGTAGGCATCCTGTGCATTTGCATGCATGCATGAGGAGCAGTCGGTGTATCCTGACGGCAACCGTTGCTACTTGGAAGACCGGCAGGGCAGACTCTTTGCCCCCATTGCGTGCTTGCAGGACCCAATAACTAGATCAGGCTCGAAAACCAGAAAAGGATTGAAACCACGTAACTCTGATGGATTTGTGCAGTCGAGCAGCACGACCGCTCTTTCGCATCAACACCAGTCGGTGCATGCGGCCAATGGAAGCAAGACACGGTGGCAGAATTCTTTTTTACCTTTTGCGTAATGAATCTGTCCCCAGATATAAAAAAAAAAAAAAGCCTCTGTAGAGAGATGCCCGGGGGTCGCTGCACCATGAAGGTGCATGTCTATTGTGCTTCTTTTTACCTGTCCAATCCGTCATTAAGTCACTATGGAATGCTTCACAGTTGCCTTGTGCCTCTCTAATCCATCACGTCGAGCGAATCTCCTCTTCTTGGGGGGATTTGGGCAACCAGGTATGTCGCAGCGCCACGGTTTGCGGTGTTTGTTACAATGCTGTCTGTATCATCTTTAGTTAGCGGCATGATTCAGGCTCCCTCTGTTACTCCTCCAGAGCCTGGATAAGAGAACACTGCTCGGAGCTCGGACGGGCAAGCAAACGAATGATGACACATACGCAAAGGATGAATTTCTATCAAACACGACAAGGTTGCCGCATTTGTCCACGCCGCCTTTGTCGCATTTTAAACCTTTGGGGCAGAAGTAAACGCCTTTCCCACGCTGTCGGAGTGCATCCATATCTATGGACTGAAACTGATCGTCGTCGTGATCGTCTGACGAACACTCCGAACCTGACATGTCTCCGCTCATATTTGCAAGATGAGCCTTTTGGCTTTTGTCGGGTAATAGCTTGCGAGATGCGAATTGTGCTGGGTCGTTGTCACCGGAGAACGAGGTGGGCTCCGATATTGCTGACAAGTTTGCTTCGCAGAACGGGGACACGGCAGCTTGCATGACTGAATGCATGCTCAAGTTCGGGACTGCTGGGCGCCACACTTCTTGGACTTCTCGAGAAAACTGTCGACTCAAGTCCCCGATGCGCCTGTGTATATTTATGAGGTAGGTTAGCTGAGAGGAAGACATATGTATATATATATATATATATACGAAGTGCTGCGGTATACCATACTTGAGCTTTGTGATGTTGACATCAATTTTGGCTACGCCGTCAAGGTCAGACATGAACGTTTCTATCTTGGATCGTTCATGTACTCGGAGAGAGGCTTGTTCAATGTGCGGTCCTTGAACCAGATGCTCTGTGAGTTGAGCCCATAGGACAGCTGTGCGGGTGAAGTATTCGCCAATCTCAGTTACTAAGTCCTCCGAGTCGGAATTCAAAGGAGGCGTATTCATGATGCCCAGGTCGCGGGCAGCGAGCTCAAGCTGTAACTGCACCAACATGTCCAAGCTGCGGCTTCGTGAGGCATCAGTCCTCAGTGCAGCCTCAAATACATGCAGTGTTGGCGGCAGTGGCATGGTGTATATAAAGCAGAAACCTCAAGAACAAAAGGCCAATCCAAGATAAAAGCGGTCCAGCCTGTAAACCACCGAACAGAGAACAAATAGCGTACTCGGATGCCGATGATGAAGTGTACGATAACCTCGCTTCGAAAAGCTCATACAACAAAACCAACCTTCCTCTACCCCCCCGGTCAACCTACAAAGTGCAATGCCAAGACACTCGTCAATATTCAGCAGCAGCAGAGTGGTCGTTGATACAGAGAGACCTGTCTCTCCGTTTTTCAGACAAGTTTGAGGCTTTGTCGACCCAGGCTTTGGGGAACTGGTGTTGAGCTTGGTCAGCCAGAGCAGATCGACCAGTTGTAGAATCGTCGGCAGTTGTATGGAGCAGCTCCGGTTTGTGTTACCATGTATCGCCCGGCACAGCCCTTCCAAGTACGTCTTCCTGTTGTCCGGTTCGGATTGATGCCAAGGCTGTTGATCCTAGAATGGCGCAAAGCGGAAGGATCCGGTTCGGGTTATCACTTTGTGTTACTGCCGTGCAACAGCTCCAGATGCGGTTGCGGCTGCGGTTGCGGTTGCGGTTGCGGTTGCGGCTGCGGTTCTGGAATGACGGAACGGAAGGTGATCACGAAAGAGCGGGGCTATCGCTTATTGGCGAACGAGTTATTGTCGACAAGTAGACGGGCGAACGGTGGCAAGAGGCATGTATGGTCCGTGTGGTGGTGGTAGGATCCGTAATGAGCCGCAGGATGATCCTGAGAGGTGGTTCATTTGTTCAGTTTCGTCAAACACAAGTGGAAAAGGTGTGTGGCACGAAGGATACGTTGTTTTTTTTTTTTTTTTATCCCTCGGGTGCTGCTGCGGGGGTCCCTAGTGAAACCGGCGTGAAGGAAATTGGAAGTTGGAGACGAGTCGATGGCTGAAGAAAGAGGGGGAAACAAGGCAAATATGAAGTGCAAAACCAGGCACGCCGACTGCAGATCAGGGAACAAGGATGGGTGCTCATTAAGTCGAGACGACAGCTGCTAAAAGTACCGGGCAAGGGTGAAAGACGAAGTAGGGAAAGGCAACAACAACAACAAAAAAAAAAAAAAAAAAAAAGGGACTAAAAAGTAATTAGAAGCCGTGTGACCAAATAGAGCACAAGTGACCAAGGGGGCAAGGAGATGGCGGACAGGCAAGGCACGAGTAGATTCTAGCCGTATATTTTATGGTTGATTCCCTGATCTCTGGACGGGGGTGTGCTGGGTTGGTTGGCAAAGGAAAGCGATAATAATAATAAGTGCTCTCATGGTCCGGCTTCCACGCTGCGTCTTTTCTCTCAATCGCTCGTCGGGCAGGGAATATCCCGAGCGAGGCTACAAAGCAGAACTAGCAGTAGCGCTGGGAGGATTGTAACAAAGCTCGACCACTCGACCACTCGAGAAGACGTGTCTCGATGGTTCCCGGATAGGTCTTTATTGCTCTGCTCGTAAGTCGTTCCTGTGGGATGTCGTTGTTGACCCCATCCAAGCCATCGAAGCTGTTGCTTTTCCCTGGTCGCCTACGTCGCCCATGTCGGCGTTCATGTGGGCTCTTCAACCTCAAACCCGGGCCGCTTGGACGGGGACAAAAGCATCGGGCGAGACAACAACATGACGCCATTGCTTACGGTGCTCTGCTTGCTTTGCTTTCTCGCATCCAGTGCAGGGAAACCAGGTTCCCGAATGAGGGCAGTCATGCATTGCAGCAACAGCGACGAGTTGAACTGGGACAACGGCGCAAACGGAGTTGCTTGTCATGCTGAGAATAATGTGTGATATCAAACTGTCAAGAGGCTGAGCATGGAGCGCGTGAAGAGACAAGTGACGGGACAGGCATAACGTATGTACCATGCCTACATCCGTAGTCGAAAGGCCACCTGGCTGGCAGGCTACCAAACCCCCTCCCCCTCCTCCTCGCTTGGCTTGGCCTGACAGCGGAGCAGAAGCAAGAGACAAGAGACAACAAGGCTAACTTGTATTGGGGGGGTCCCGGCCGGGCTTTTTCATCGAGACCACACAGCCCACGTCGGAGTGTCGGAGTGCAGAACTGCAGAACTTACTCCGTAAGTCTCACTCAAATGAAAAGATAAAACAAAAAAAAAAAAAATTAGGACGGTGGGGTGTGGAGGTGGAAGGGGGAAGGGGGAAAGGCCACGGAGAAACAAATCCGGATCTTGTGCGGGTCAACTCTCAAATTCGACACCCTTGGCTTGCCAGCTGCCAGCGGCCACAATGCACGCAACTTGGAGCCCGATTTGGATGAGGATGACATTGTGAGCTGCTCCATACTCTCCTTCTAACCCTGTTTACCTCAAGAGCCTCATCATGAAGGAAATCCTACCTACCTTACTCAGTAGGTAGGTAGGTAGGTAGGTAGGTAGGTATCAAGTACCGTGAAATATTCAAGTAACCTTGCAGGATTCATGTGCACCAAACGTCGCAGCCCCACCATAACCCCCCTAGCGAATAGGAACGCTTGAAGAAGGTCGCATAACGTCGTCCAATCCCGCCCGGTGATGGTGTCCAATGCAGATATATCAAAACACCCAATCTAGGTACGTCTGTACATACCCAAGGTAGGGAGCGCAGCGCAGCGCATGCGGGTCTCGGACGCAGCCACAACGACTGACAATTGCTTCTTTCCCCCCCCTACTGAGTAAGTAAATAAAGTACATGGACCACCGACGTTCACCGACTTTCACGGTTGTTTCTGAGAACTGACCGTCTGTCTGGTGGGTGGCGTCTCGTGGCAACCTGTCACTTGCTGGCTAGACGCTCCGTGCCGTCCTCTACAGGACGAGGCAAAAAAAAAAGACCTCTCTCGAAACCCCTATGAACGCCGATCAATGTGTGACTATGGGAGGTCATGTCCCTAGATACGGTCGGTTTCTGTAATAGCGTGTACATGCAAGTACGTACACAACACGCGCCACCCCGATTCTTGGCCAAGAGCTCGGTATTAGATGCCGTGACCGTTGAATATTCTTCTCGAGTAATGACATCTCGACACTCCATCAAAACGTCTGACAACCCTTCTGGCAGGCCTTGACGAGGGGGCTTTTCAAAACGGCCATTATCATCCGCGTATGGCGCACGAATGTACAAAGTAATCGCCATCACATTTTATTCGCTTGGCCAGCACACCAATTCGCGACATCATTGTTCTCGGAGGGATTGCTCCGTGATGTAAGGCATGGCGCAAGGCCTTGGCTTCGAACAGGCCAGCAGGTGCAGCAGCCAGTCAGTTCCAGCTCTGGTCCTGCAACACTGTCAGTCTGCATCTGTACCAATTTAATGATAGTAATCGACTTCAACGCCCCCTCCCAGACCTACATTCCCATGAGGGGTGCGACACTCTAGGTACGTAGGTACATGGAGGCAAGACGCCTCAAGATAGGATGGGTTATTTTCACTAGTTCGTGCGTCTTTATGAGAAATTCCATCGCTATGCCTTTTTCATGTGCTGAAAGTATTGCTAGCGCATCATAGTAAACTGCCGCAGCGGTGCAGGGTATCATCATCATGTGGACTGCTATGTGATAATACTCCAACCTTGCGAAATATCCATTGCGTGATGCCCAGCTGATAGCAGTGTGGACAGTCGCACATCACATCATGGTCTTTTTCTGTTATTCAGTCCTCTAGGGTAGGTCCTGCTTACAACTTATTCCTTTTTTTTTTGTGAATGTGGCAAGATGAAGATCGGTCACAGACTTAGCGTGTTTGGTTAGTCAAACAACATGTGAAAGATAGCCCTTACAATGCAACCCCTTGGTGATTTTACGGACTCTACATTGGCAGAGGAGATTAGGCTGATCGAACTGGAAAGATTCGTGGCATCTGCAGTATTCAAATCCAATCATTCAGGAGCTGATAACACTGCAAGTCACTTCGTACACTTTTGTCGCTAACACTTGCGGCCTAATTGGTCACCCGAGAGAGATTAGCAAAGAGGTATTTATGTTACATATCAAGCGTCAATTTCACCGCAGGAAAAGAACCCTGGTGATGAATATCCCTAACGTCAGATACGTCAGAAAATCTGCCGGGATTCCACCTCACCCTGGCTCGTGACCTCCTTGAGACCTCAGGGCTGCCAGGGCGGTGCGAGTATTTCGCCATCTCACTCTGGAGACCAAGGGCTACAATGTTGTGATATTCTTTGCTCAAGCTTTACCTCCCTGAGGACCGCAAGACTAAATTAAATGAAGCGACTTCAGATGACAATGTCTCCACCTCAGTGGCGGGGGGGGGGGTTTCGCGAGACTTGCGAATTAACTACTGACTTAGTGCGGGATGTACGTTCCCATCCATCCCAATATTTAATTGGTTTTTAAATTAGTGGGTCGACGCGCAAGTACGGAGTTATCTCATTAATAGCACGGAGTAAGCTGTCTCCAACCCGGTATCTTAGCTCCACAACGCCCCTTGGCTTGGAAGTGATAGCCTTCGAAAATATATACCAATGTTACAAGTTTCTCCCCCAATTGCTGGGCCGTGTGCCTAAAGATACCAGAGAGCATACCGTACCTACAAAAAATCATGATCAAGCTTTCAGAATCAAGGCCCGTGGCCGCGGGGACTTCGAAAACATCACAACACGTCTTAGCCAGCATTGGTGAATATAGACTAGGACCAGTGTTACATCAAAATTCTATGTGCCCAATTGCCAGTATACTGTAAGCCTTGCAGCAACCAAGACACAACAGCCACAGACCCCTTGCTCATAAATGACTGCAATCGCTAGGAAAGACGCCAAGCTATAGATACGAGTCTCGTAACACGTCTTAGTAGCATCTCTTTTGTTATTATTCAACACTGCCGGGGAAGTATATTATCGAGACCTTGTCTAATTGGTGCACAATCTCCGTCGGCTCCAGGTCGGAGCCAGCTCGGATCTCCTACAGTGGTCCTCCAGGAGACAAGGGCATCAAGTACTCAACATCAGTTCTCCGTAGTTAGTATTGACTCTACACAAGGTTTTTCACTATAGTCAACTACCTCATAGATACCCAGCCACCTACCACCGCCGCGCCGACCATCCGATCGGTCAGAGCTCAAGACTTTGCAACATGTATTTTTCTCTGGTCAGTACTCTAGTGCCTATGTTAGAGGCGCCTACTGGACCTTCCATCAGAGCTTGGTGACAGTCACCACAGAAAAATACAAGCCCCGCTGTCACTAGTAGGTACTTATAGCCAATAGAAACTACACCATGTCAAAAGTCTCTAGGCCGGCGGTGATGAGCAGGAGCTTCGAACCCTGCGTTGCTAAAGAGAAGAAAAGAAAAACACGCAAAATGTTACACTTGAAGCTATAAATTGAGAGGCGACTCGCTTGAAGGCTGTGCCGAAAGTGGAGCGTTCAACCTAGTTCCGGTGCGGGCCGGTTGCTAAGCAATGAGCCAGACTAGCTCCCAAGTAAATCTAATATCTAATGCATAATTGGCTATTCTTTCTACCTCTCTAAGCCATTCTTGGTGGCCTGCAGCTGGGCAGCCCTGGCTCACACATGCCATATTAATTAGTTGCCACGCGGGTGTCAGATTAAATCCGACCTTCCACACAAACAACGTAGTAGGTAGTTAGGGTCGGATTAATATGACCACCCCTTGATTGCTCTGCATAAAAACCAGGCATTTACTGCTAGCAAAACCTGAGATGCTGTAAAGTATCTCATATTCCTGGCTAATTACGCAACTGACGCAGCAAGTACTCAGCCTATACTTATCTACTTTGGCAGATACCTGCTTGTCTCTATTGTCTCCTTAGAGCCCGCAAGACTACACATCCGTACCGACTGGGACGTTGGACTAATCAAATATTTTGCGTTTAGTGTGGTATATCTACTACTATCCTAACTTTCACATAGTACATATCCTAGTAGACCTTAAGCTACAAAGTATAACCCTACTGTCTTGGAGGAGGCTGCTCTACTAAAAGTTATTTGACGTTATCCCCTTCCTTGTACCAGTCAGAAAAGCGGGGCAGTACGGAAGTGTAGCCTTAAGGACTCTAAGGAGATGGTATTTTTCTTTCCCCCATGCAGAAGTCCTGTAATAGTTCTAGGTCATCGGTACTTACAAGGGAAGTCTGCGGCATGAGACTTGCAGGTAGTTTTGCCCGTAGCGTCATCCGGGTAAATTCCTACCCCCGCGTCGGCGCCCTGAAACCGATTTTTGCCGGTTTGAAGTAAAACCCCCGGCTGACAGAGCATGATTGTAAACAAAAAGGTTTTATTCATCTCCTCAAAGTTGGAAACGTGAAATTCAACCTTGAGAGGTGTCAGCAGTATATACGTTTTTCTCCCTGCAACAGGGTTTCCTATATAAATCACCTAAGAAGATGTACTAGCATAAACTAGCGTATTTAATTAATTAACCTTGAGTTGTCAAAGACGGGAAGACAGCCATGTCGACATTCACAAGCCTAGCTAGCTCTGTTTGTCCTTTTTCTGTATGAGAAAGCGCCGCGGCGACAATTTCGGGTTTGACTCGCAACATGATTATATGATTAGTATCCGCCTCCGGCCCTGGCTGGAGTCCAAGCCCAAGACAAGGCTGGAAGTTAAAACAGAGAGATCGGGATGGCCGGCCAGAAGCACAACGCCTTGAATCAGTCAAGCAGGCATAGATGCACGTCTATCCCCTTGTGGTTCGGCTGGCATCAAGTAAGGCGAGGGTGAAGTGCTCGTATATGCCTCGGATGGAATGTGACGACCGGTGGTGTCTTCCCATTTCAAACCAACATCCTCCGTACCCAGGTAGGTAGGAATCGCTGGCATTAGTGGAATAAGGCTGGCAAAACAGAGAAGTGGCAGTCGGAATACGTAACTTTTCATCATTACAGTCGCCCGCCAACTCGGATTGTGGAGAAGGTGACCAGTTCATTACCAATTCTTGACGGGTCATTGGGCGCCTCCAGCCTGACGATGAGACAGCTCAACGGCGATTAGCTCACCTGAAATACTCCGTACAGCCAGCTTAACTAGATGTCTCAAAATTGGGCAGCCTGCCGTCTGACACTTCCGCACGCCATGTTAATGGCCTTGCTGCTTGCTTGCTTGCTTGCTCGCCTGCCTGATTGCTTGCTTACCTGCCTGCCTGCCTGCTTGCTTTGTACTCTTACCCCGTGCTCCATACAGACTCAGACCGGAACTAGGTGCTGTGGGCCTGTGGCAGCTAAATGTGTCGCCGTGCCGTCGGTCAAGATCTTGGCGGGTACGCCGACAAGGTAAGCATCGGTTTTGTCCCCCTGGCTCCCCTGAACCCCTGTTTCCCATGTCCCCTGGTCTCACATTTTTCTGGTCTCTAGTCTCTCTGTTTGGTCCTTGGAATGCTGTTTATTAGCAGTCGCAGTCGCAACCTCAGGCTGTCTCGCTGCTTGGCAGTGTGTTTGGCTGCCTGGCTGTCTATCGTCTGATACTTGTGCTACCAATGATGCGACAATTAATCCAGAAAAGCATGCTGCTGGCCGGCTTGAGCTCGACCAAATGGTTGACTTGGGGCCGATGATCTTCGGGGTTTTGGTGCTTGCTTGTGGTGCTTGCTTGTGGTGTTGTTACCGTGATGATTCGAGGCTTATTTCGTCGCGATGTTACCTCCTTTTTTTTTTCTTCGGCTCGCTACCTTGAAGGCCCGACAAGGGTGTCACGGTACGGTACCTACACCCTTCCATGGTACGCCACCCCGGATGCTGGTGACAATTTCTGTTCGTCATCAGTCAGTGACATTTACAAGACAGCCTTGATCAATACCGTGGCCCTAGTTAGTGAAGTAACTGACAATACTGTTACCAGGAACCAGCAGCCAGCCAGCCTGGCACCCGTAGTTCGGTCCCTAGTTACCTTCATTGGCAGTGCTAGATAGTAGCTTATCTTAGGGAAGACTTTTGTCCTTTGTCTATTGGTGTTTGGCCAGAGTCAAAGTCTTTTTTCTTTAATGCAAAGCACGCCCTGCCTTTCGTCGCCTTGAATTGAATTGTATTGATTTTTTTTTTTTGTTTTTTGCGCTTTGCCTCTCGATAAAATATCGTCGCTTCTCCCTTTGGCAAGGGGCAATTCTAGACAACAAAATGAGACAACAGGCGATACGCGAGCACGACAGACTGAACAACTAGATGCCTCTGTTGAAGAACTTCACACCAAGATCGACTGCCAACGCAGGTACTCTGCTACCAATCGACTACTTTTTTTTTTTCTTTTTCTTTTTTTCATGTAAGCCAGGAAGAAATTAGACGGGGACTCAAGACGTACCCGGCTATCGACTTGTTTGGCGACCAGACAGATCTATCGAATCTGCTCCATTCTGTCGGCGCACGCATTACGTCGTCGTTTCTGGTCGAGCCGAATCACGGCACCCCCTGCGCTGTTGGAAGTCGCGATATCTGCGGAGCGAGCTTCAGTGCTTTTCCGCGACAAGAAAAAGCTACGATCGGTGGGGGCTTGTTCACTTACTCGTGTTCGTCTGCTCCACGCTGAACTGGACCGGACTGGACCGGACCGGACCGCGAGGGCACTCTGCACGCATGTATGTACTTTGGTACCTACTACAAATCTAGGTATGTATGAGGTTGTTCTCCTGGGTCAGTACAGCACAGATGGACATGGACGGTACCTGCTTTAGCTGTCAATACTCCGTACCTATCTAGTTACCCAGGTGGATGCGGTAGATGCTTGCTGCACCGCGGGAAGCAGGCGTGAACCGACTGGCTGGATCGATTGAATGCTCCTTCCTGCCCTTGCCCACCCTTGCCTGCCCTTCCTTCCTTGCCCTTGCCCTGCCCGCTTGCCCATCCAGCTTTGCCCCCCCTACCCAAGCCCCTCACACGCCCGACAATTTAAACGAGCCACCGATATCCATCTAAAGCTGTGATAGGTGGTCTTGGGTGGCTCGTTTAAATTGTCGACGCCTTGCCCCTCTTAGCTGCACCACACCCTGGTCCCGTCACCATGTGCTCCGTACATACAGATCCCTCTGCTCAAATATATCTACCACCTTCAGCTGATCTTGTTTTCCCACAACTCCTGTGCTATTACGAGTTTGTTGTCGGGCTAACTTTGTTTCATCGAAAGGCCACTCTAGCAAACATTACACCCGTCCGCCCGTCCGCCCGCAGCACCGTGGCAGCTACGCCGACGAATAAGGATCGTGCTGGTGGTTTCAGGTAAATCAGAAGGGCCGTCAACATACATCAACACACATCGACAAAACTACCATCAAAACACACCAACAACGACTTGAGACTGGAGCATTGCAGGCGTCCTTTTCTTTTTGAAGAGGGGGGGGGGGCGGTTCTCGAAGCCCAGCTCAGGAGCAAAGCAGAGCAGAGCAGGGCAGGGCAGGGCAGGGCAGGGCAGTGCGGGCAGGGTCGGGCCGCGATACTCCTCAATCGACACCGTCTCTCAGACGCTCCCACTGCGCAAGCGATTTTGTCGAGTTCCAATCCCTGTCCTGGAGATTAGCGGCGCCCAGCCAGCGCTTGCACAATCCCATTCTTGCTCTGAGTGCTGAGTGCTGAGTGCTGAGCTCTGAGCCCTTGGGCAAGGCAAACAGACCGAGCCGCTGCCCCTCTTTTCCTCTCCTGAGCAGCCAGGGTATTAATAGATTGCAGGTACGGGGCCGCTTTGCGCTCTTTTGTGCCGAAGCTCAGACGTTGTGTTTGCTGACTGTTGATGACAGCGAGGTCTACGAGGTCTTGCGAGGTCTTGCGAGGTCTACGAGATCTGCCAAGTCTGCCAAGTCTGCCAGGTCTGCCAGGTCTGCCAGGTCTATCAGGTCTATCAGGTCTATCAGGATTATCAAGTCTCCATATGCACCTGTGCGCCTGAGCATTCGTAACAGCTCGCCGCTGTGAGCAGCCATCCATCATACCGACCTTCTGTTAGTGTAGGTACATACAGTACTTGTCAGTCCTCGGCCACAAAATATACCTTTTCAAGTGGTCCCCAAGTGGTCCCAACTCGTCACCATTCCCACCCACCCTGTGCCGCGCGACACGACGAACTGTCCGTCGCTGTCCCCTGTCTTCGAGCCTCGCCTGAGCATTAATTTCTCGTCTTTCGTTTTGATCTGCGGCTGCTCCGATGGGTGATCAACTACGTTCCGAGGAATACCTTCATGTGAAGCGCATGAAGCTATTCGCCTCGGCCGAGCCTCATCGACACTCTGCCGGCGCCGAGACCCTTAGTCGTCCTCAACATCGAATGCAGCATCAGCCACTGCCACCATCGCCGCAAGCCCAGCCATTTCCGCCTCAGATACCATTTCACCCTGCTCTACAAGAGCAGCACCGAGCTGCGGAGCATACCTACTCTGCATTCAGTCCTATTATGGACCCTTCGGACGAGTCTATCAACACCACTTCCTGGCCGACTAGCTCCGCCATTTACAGTCCGGCATGGACTTGGCCTTCTCCGTCAGCGCAGGCCGCCTCTGCATCGTGCCAATTCATCAGTCCTGAAGCCAATATGGACTCGAGTGCCCTTCCTGCCACCATGTTAACGCCTCCGCAGTTTGGTGTAACAGGCGATATTGCCATCACGTCCACATCGTCGTCCCTACCATCAGGTAAGAGATACTTCATCTTGGCCTTCTCATTGTTCCACACGCCGTCCCGGTCTACTTGTCGCATATGCGGAACTTGGTGCAACCTCCGTACCTCACTTGCGCAATGATAAATCCACACACATAAACACACACCCGCACCCACACCCACACCCACACACCATTTTGTCGGCCAAGTGGCCAACACAAGCCACCGGCGGAGGCATCCCATGTCTGTCACCCCACGACAATAAGGCACATGAGAGTTCCAGTAGGTTTGCAGTCAGCCCTCACCGGAACAGAACAACTCTACAGCATATCATCATCAAGTCACAGGCAGCGGGAGGACAAGTTCCATGACGGGGCTTTGCAACTCATTGCTCTCGTGCCTGCTTCGTTGTGGTTGCGTGTGGTATGTGCAGTTGTCCCCACACCGGTCAGCTGGCATTCTGAGCCTCTCTTGTTTACCAACATCATGTCCTGGTCATCCCTCTTACCCCCTCAATGTTGAAGAAAATTGCGCAACGAGCATTGGGAGGGTAGATTACTGCTTTGAGGCTGTTGCATCTTGTCTTTGCTCTAGTCAGGCAGGGCCCACCTCTTCCAGATTCCCCAAGTTCCCACCCAACTGCATTCTTGTCTCGCGACACCATCTTGGTCCGCCAGCATGAGGAGGACGTGGCAGTTTGCCTCGCCTTTGATGTTTTTTTCTGATGCCCAAGGTTCCGTGGTATCCACCCCATCACCGCGCAGTTGTCCCATAACCTCTCACCTGGTCTCCTGATGTGAGCATCTTTACAGAGCCCCTTGTGTACAGATTCATGCGCACTAACTGCTACTACGAGTTGGCGACGACACTTGCTGTCCAGCTCAGTATCTGACCTCTTCCATAGAACTCCCCATCCAGTCGCATAATGATTTTGTTCTCAACCCCGCTGATGCGGCGTACTTGAAACATCCAGCCTCGGTGAACACATCGCTCGTCTCTCAAGCTCAAGCGCAGCCACTTCCGAGTCATCTGGATGGTTCTTTAGCATCTGTGCCTGTGACAAGGGTGATGACGGAGCATGAACAACAACAAATCTTGCCAGCCATTCTCAAGAACAACGTTCTGCAAAGTCCCTTTCACGATTGCGTAGGGACGTTCGGCCAGAAGAACTCACATGTCTTCAATCGTCCTGTTGACGGACAAGTAAACGGTTACATCAAGTTTTCATGGCCGAATAGAAACGAGAAGTGGCGGTCCAACTCACGCGCGTGTTCGGCATCTTCATCGAGAATCACGGAACTTGACGACGTCTCAGATACAATTGATGAGGCTGCTTCACCGTGTGGTGTGACCATCATCGGTCCCCGCGCTCCCCCAACCGCGAGGGATGATATTCCTGAACTCAACAGTAAATTTCCCGACTTCGCATCACAATCGGCAAACATCAGATACCATGCACCCACGCCAACTGGATCATCACTGTCATCGCCTGGCCTCTCACCCGCATCTACAGACTTCATGCCAATTGGTGCGCCAAGACGCATTCCTTCTCAGTATGGCTATGAAGCCAAGATGGATAAAACAGACCGGCGGTTCTGGATGTTTTGTATGTGTCATCCTTCTTCTTCTATCCCGCCCCTCGAGCTTGAGCGCTCTAGTTACCGCTATTGCTAACATCAGCACGTGATCAGACATTCGCAACTGGTGTCCAGGCCGTAGTGTTCTGGAAGACACAAATCTGTGGCTTAAAGACTTTGCACAGATGCAAAAAAGCGTTGGTGTTCGTTCAGCCATTCAGAGTTTGGCAGGTATCTACATATATGACTATCAGCCCCTCGAATCGATTCGCAATAGGGTCAATGAGCGATTTGAAGATGCCGAGCGACGATTCACGCAGTTGTTGAACGATCCAGTAACCTATCGCGACGAGACACAAGCAAACGAATTGATTGCCATTGCCGTAATCCTGTGCATGCAGGATGTGAGTCATCCTTAACCTCATCTGTAAATTCTTGCTGACTCGAGTACCAGATCGTATTGACGGAAAGACGGCTAAAAAAGCCGTTCACACCACGCTGGCTACAGGGCTTTCGCCATGGCGAAGAACTATTGCAGGCGACAGACCACGGATCGCGCTTTTGGAAGAAGTCGAATGTTCAAGCATCGTCGCTGCGTATTTCTCAATCTGTTATCGTCGGGCGTGCTGTCATTCTGGCTCAGCCTATGTCGCCACTACCCAGATCAGAAGAATTTGACCCGCAAAAGGAAGCTTCACGATTTGGATGGCTTCTGTACGGCACCGAAAAGGACATATATCAGATCCATGGGGGTTGTGGGTTTTCGAAAAAACTACTCCATATTTTCAGTCAAGTCACCTACTGCGCAGCTCGCCTTAATCAAGATGCCCAGA
Source organism: Balansia obtecta B249 (assembly GCA_000709145.1). NCBI lineage: Eukaryota > Fungi > Ascomycota > Sordariomycetes > Hypocreales > Clavicipitaceae > Balansia > Balansia obtecta. The sequence goes on from JFZS01000145.1 coordinate 52,114, forward strand.
GTCCAATAGTCCCCACGACGGCGGACTACATTCATCAGGAACTCTTGGCTATGAGACAATGGAGCCCTGAGTCACAGGGCTGGGACATGGCCACATCTTCCCCTCCAGTCATTGACTGGGTGCGTCAAAGGCCACCGGACTACAAGATTGACCAGAATGCCATTATGACAAATGTTACCGCCGAAGCGTGGCGAATAGCCGCCATACTTTATCTTCTGTGTCGCGTGCTTCGGTAAGTTTCAATATGATAGTCATAACCATCACAACATCTGATTTGGCTGCATACGGACGCTGACCAGCATCATTTTTTCCTCTTCCAAGATTACCCCGGAATCATCCTCTAGTAGTCTCTAACATAGACGATCTGGCAAAGTGCATTTCCATTATGCCAACGTCTGGAATGCAATTCACCGCTCAAGCACCTCTTTATCCTGTCTTCTTACTAGGTGTGTTGGCTTCCCTGCCTGAGCATAAGGCTGTGTGTGGCAAGTGGTTCGATGAAGTGTTGCAGACCCCTGTCAGAAGTGTGAGTGGCATCATGGCAAAAAAAAAAAAAAAAAAACTCTTTACATTTTACTTGGAACGCCCATCACTGATATATACCCGTGTCCTTTTGCACAGAGCGTACCACCACTACATAAGGCATTGAAGAATATTTGGGGCTGGATTGATACCGATCTACCACTTTCACTGCCGCAGGAAACGGCGCAGTCAATTCACCTACGCGATGCATGGTGGGAAAAGTTGGTAAACAAGATTCAAAATCAAGAAACAGAGCTTCTTTGCCTCACTTGAAATGACGAGGGAAAAAAAAAAAAAAAAAGAAAGAAAAAATGGTGAGGCCAACTTGCTCATATTCAAATGCTGCTGTAAGAAATCTCGGCGACCCCGTGGCTATGAAGTTTACTTTCTTAGGGTGGATTAGAATTGGCCGCAGTCTCATCAGTCTTCTAACCATGGCAGATCTGAGAAAACACGCCGCCCAACATCTGCAACAATCCCGCATGACCCATATCATTTGCCCACGCGTTTCAGCATAGATCAGACACTCCGCTGTCGTCATCTTCAATTGCGTCTTTGATACCTTTGACCTTGATCGCATATTGGCCTTCATGTCATATCTGTCAGTTGCAATTTGAAACAAGGCGCTTGGGGGCAGATGATCGAAACTTACGGAATTCAGAGCCATCGGCTTTCCAAATGTCGATGACGCTCAGGCCTGCCTCCGAACACATGCTGAGAACGTTGTCCTCGCAGTATTTGTGTGAGTCGAACCATTCAACCTCTTCGCCAGTCTGAATCACTCTCTTCAGCCGAGCGCACTCGATGGGCCTTTTTGCGCGGAAGTACACTCGATGCCTGGTCGTGGGGCTGTGCTCAAGCTCGCAGCAGAACTGCCAATTCGCTTCATTGAACACGTCCCGACCTAAGCGTTTGTTCACGTTGGCAAACCCGTTCAAAAAGAACGTTCTCCAGAGGTCGTCATTGGCATGATATGCCGCCTCAATCTTGTCTCTGGTGTCCTCGGCCATGTGAGCATCCATACCAACGATCATTAGATCATCAGGTCGCATGATAGCCTTCCATGCCTTGAGATTAGTCACCGCCCGCTCCCATTCATCATTGCAAAGAACCGACCCTAGTGATAGGAACAGTCTCGGACCTTTGAGCTTGCTTGACACCCACTCTCGTCCATTTTCGAAGTTTCCATAAAGACCGGCGCACTTTACATGCGAAACAGGCGCCGGGTGTAGTTTGGCTACACGCTTGACATTGATCTTTAGCGAAGCCAAGGAAATGTCCAGAGCAAAATATGTGGCCGGAACTCTAGCTTCCTCGAACGCCTTGAGGAGACACTCAACCTTTCTCGTGTCGCTTTCATTCAGAGTCTTGTCAGTATGTCTGCTCTTTTCAATGGGCGGTAAAGAAACTGCTAATTGTGTATCTAGTGTCTTGTATGTTGAGGGACGATCTACTTACCCAGCTCCAATGTCTATCATGGACACACCTGACGGAAAACGGCGTGCAATGGACTGTCCATATTTCTTGAAAAGTGCCATCTCATCATGTGTCTGGTAAAATTCTGGAGTGAATATTAACTCGTTCCAGATCTTTAGTCCCCTGTCATCATATAGTGGCTCGTCAGGAAGAACGGGCTTATTGCGCGCATCGTATGGCGCCTGTAACGCCATCAACAAACGTTCTGTGACAGCATCGGACATGGTTGAGCCTCCGATGTCGATGACCTGGCCGTGGGTCACCTGCAACTTGTTCAACGGAAGGGTCATGGCGAAGAAATCGTGACTTGGCAAATGATTGACAAGGAGACAAGAACCTGATGGTTGGAAATGCGCTGAAGGTAAATGCAGGTCTAACCTCGATATCCTAGTGTTACCTCTCTTGTGGCTCGCTGGAAATTTCGACGAAATATTCTTCTGAAAATGAAGTAATAACGCAGGAGAGTACGAAATGGGATATGAGGCGGTGACGCTCCAAGAGATATCTGCAGAAAATGGTTGTTAATCTGGACTTTTTTTGGGGCGACGACGGCGAGCTTTATAAACTTACACAATTGTCTGTCGGCATGTGATGTCAGTGCCGAACAAGATCGCTATGCCTGTACAGAATAAGGGGACAAGGTACGGTGAAAGGATGCAGGGGTTCTCTGTTCGTGAACGAGTCGCCAGAATAACCAGGCCCGGCCAAGGACCCCGAAGGGTCTGTTCTCCGCTTGTTGGCAAGACCTCTTGTTTAACTGACTAACTGCACACTCCACCTAGATGCCGATAGATTATTCATTTATTGGATGACGAACTGTGAAGCCTGGGTTGTTTCTGCACGACTGCCGGCGGCCCGGTGAATGTTGTGTCAGTTCCCACAGAGTGTGTCGAATCTTGACGCTCAATTTGGTTTCAAATGATTGGTATCTCAGTCAGAAGGCGACAGGAAAGAAAGACAGCATCAACAACAACAAAAACAACAACAACAACAACAACAATAACAACAACAAAAAAAAACATAAAATCTAAAGAGAATTCCTATTGAATATGCCGCCGGGGCGTACTCGCGTGTATTGAGTCCGCGAGTCGCGTTGCGGATGGATAGGGAGGGCCCTCACCACTGCTCCCGAACAAAGCTAAAGAAAGACATACACCACCAACAAGAGGGCGGAAAAAGAGTAGAAAGTTCGGAAGCCATGACCCGCACGAGATTGAGTATCATGGGTAGAATCCCGAGTTAACGGCGTCATTTGCGAGTGGAGGAGATGCATGGACGCATGTAGGTTGTTCTGCAGGTATAGAGCGTGTACACCTGCGTGAACGTATACCTGTACCGTCTCCCCCACCAAACCATGTACCTAGGCGATGTCATGGTCATGACCATGGCCTGTTTCTGTGTCCGGTCCTCTTTGTGACCTTTGTCTCACACCCTCGGAAGATTTGGTACTAGTCATCACTCGATGACAAGGCCCGGGAAGGCCTGCGCACACTCCAACACCTTTGAACTACTTTACGAATCTGCCTTGGGCAAAAGCGAATCAGATGCAATCCCGAGGAAAACCCAAGAGAAACCTTTTGATACCGGTTTAAGATAGCTGAACAGCTTGCAATACGTGAGGATTTCGTGTTGATGAAAGCGTCCACAAACAACCCCTGCAAGGACTTTTGTGAAATGAATCAAGGGGCTGGTGTGCACATGGCGAAAGCAAGAGCTTGGAAGGGGTAATAGGGAATAGGGACCGAATCGCAACAGCCTTGAAATGGTCATCCCAGCACAATGGCTCATATAATAACCGGTTTGAGATACGCAACCTTGGAATTTGGCCGCCCCCCCCCCCCCCCCCCCTCTCTTCCCCTTTCCCGGGTGCCAACGGCCACAGCGCCCGCAATCGAAGCCCGATTTTGATCTAGGTTGCTCTGTAAGCTGGGGAATCTAAGGCTCTGCAGTTGTACACGCCCTCGAACATAATCAGCAAAGGTTGCAGGCGCAGGCACAGGCGCAGGGGTATTGATTCACTTCCAGCCCGCTGGATCAGTCTCGACAACCCGGGCGACTTTTCACCGCCTTACTGGAACATCCGGGGGCCACGGGGCCGGAACAGCTTTGCCAGGGGGGGGTGGGAGTGTAGGGGGGTGTAGGGGGTTATGAATAAGAACTTGGTCCCCACATCGGATGGGGCTGTCTACCTGCTGAGGAACTGGGGGTGTAGAAGTAGGTGGGGGTGTGTCTATAGTACAAGCTCCTTGTCATTTCTGTCGTGTACGTGCGATGCGTGTGAGATGTCTTTTTTTATTTCTCTGTTGCCCGAGGCTTCTTACTAATTCCTACTTGTCATTGCCATTGTACGATTGCAGAACATGACATGGAGTTCAGTCCCGGGAAGTCTGATTGACCTGGTGACAGAGAGGACGTTTTTGTGCACATTGAGTCATGACATCAATCATTCGGATAAGCATGAACCATACAGGCCCGCGTGCAAGAGCCACGCGTCATTAACGCTCCAATTGCTGCCTTTTATAGAGAGATCTGTTGAGCGCCTTTGCCAACAATGGCGAAATGGACGGATTGGCACCGATGACTTGGCCCCAACAGGAAAAGGTCCCTGAGGAACAATAATGATGAGCTCGCGTGGAAACACGTGCATAGTATAAATCAATCAGTTGGCTACATGGGATGCAGTTGAAACAGTATTACCCCGTGCCTAAGCGTCTCTCTTTCTCTCTCTCTTTCTCTCTATCTTTTTATTTATTTAATTATTTAATTATTTTTTATAACGAAGAAAGTCCGTTGGTCTTGCTGCGTTATGAAAAAAAAAAAAAAACGAGCATCCGGATTGGGTTTCCAACACGCTTTCCTAAAGCTCGTTATGCGCGCGAACCCCAGTATCGTGGGCTTGGTGTCATGGTAAGCTGAATCTATAAACGATCATCGCCGTTGTGTCTGAGTCCAGCGGCGCCCCATCAGCCAGGGCTTCCTGCTGGACGAATCCCAGCGTGCTGGTGACACTCTTGACGGGCGGGAAGCTCATGCCAGCTGAATTCCATGATGCAAAAGGTGTGGGTGAGTGATTTAGATCTAGGTGGACGCGAGGAGCGGGCCAGCTGAAAAAGGTTTTGTTTTGTGTTGCGTGGAGAAGGGGGAATAAAGGAGATTTGTCACTTTTCCGGTTCACATGCGGAAAAGTGTATATTGTGGACCGGGGCGCAGATGCAGATAGATGTAGATGTAGATGGATGCAGATGTAGATGTAGATGAGGATGAGGATGACGCAGATGCAGACGCAGACGCAGATGCAGACGCAGACGCATTATAGACCAGGGGGCGCTTATAATTTCAGATGATTGATCACTCATCATCAGAGGCCGCTCGTTGGGTCCCCCCCCGTTCTTATCTGTCGTTGCTTTCTCCATGACGCTCTTGTCTCGAGTCTGAATCAAGTACTTGGTCTCGCTCTATTTGGCAACGTCTTGGTATACCACACAGTGCTCTGCCGTCCCTGTTCTGAATCGAGCAGTGGCTTTTTCCGAATTGGGGAGGGGGGAAGTTTTCGGCGTCTCCCGGGTTCCTACAATCTTGATACGGAAAGGACGGAAGAGAATGGCGGTATCGGCAACTCGAGATTTGGGGAAAAATTGGAACATGCTCAATTTGAGTTTCCGCAAGAGACACAAAATGACACCGCTCACTATACATGCCACACTTGGGGAGAACCTGGATGGACTGGAAACCAGAAGAGGTGAAAAGTCCCTCGCTCAAAAGTGCAAATGCTACTTACTTGACTGGTAGGTTACGTCGTCGGGTAAGGTGTTCTGAGTCAATGCCCGCAGCTTTTCTGAAACCATGCCATCATAACTTTGAGAAATTTTTTTTTTTTTGACGACTGCGCACTTTGTCATGAATCGTGTAGAAGAGGGCAGGGGCAAACCCTTTTCTGAGTTTAGAAAGTCCAGATAAACGGCGAATTCGGGCATATAGGGGATGCCCTGTCGACGACCAATGGCAGTTTGGCGACGAATAGGGAAAGAGAAAGGGCCAGGGGTTGTTGTTGGCTCCGCGCCGGTTGGTGACGTGCGGAATAAAATGGCTGCCTTTTTATTTTATTTATTTTTTTCCCCTCTACACGCAGCAAAGGGGCAAATATATATATATATATATATATATATAAATATATAAATATATAAATAAAAATAAAAACCAGAGTTTTCGTTTGCACATGTTTCAACGACATCTTGGAACAAAGCGAGCTGGCGGACGGCTTTGTCATGCCACCGACGACAAAAGCCTTCGGAGGGGCTACATATCTGGCTGGACACCCCAGGTTACACGGCATGAGGCTTTGCCAGGTAGCAGGTAGACAAGTGACGCCACTCAACTCTCGAGTCCCGATCCCCAAGTGGCTGTCTGGGAGGCCGACATCAACCACCCACGTCATGCGCTGCTACCCGGACCGACGGCGTGGGTACGTGGCAGTGCATGGAACGGCAGATCAAGGATCCCCCCCCGGGGGTTTTTGCGTTTTGTGGTCGGGCAAAGTGCAAATGGTTTGCAGCAACGGCGAGGGCAACTTTTTTTGGATGGTGTACTCGGCTGGGGGGGCATTTGCGTCAGAGGACACTTCTCTCCTTCCACGGTATTCTGAGCAGGGGTAATACACCTGTTTTACACCGGATCATGTCTCTTTGAGGTGCTAGGCCAAGAAATGTACGGATATAGACGCATGTTGCTATGAAACTCGGTCTGTTTGTTTCGTTCGTTCCTTGATTTTTGCCATCACGCCATCTCCTTTAGTCGTCTGGCCACAATTCTGCTCTTCCAACCGTCTCCGGCTACGCAGGCAACGGCGGCCTACACGAAAGATGGCCACAAGATCCGTCTGAGCAAGTTATCGTCAAGCGCCAAGGCAACAAGGGCCGAGACGCGGGCTCCACTTTCTGCAAGGTGGCAGTCAGTACGTTGTAGCTGGAGAAGGTGAAAAATTATGTAAAGTAAGCAGAAAAAAGAAAGGAGCAAAAGAGAGGAAAAGAGAGGAAAAAGAAAAGCTGGTCTGCGGGGCCCATCCATCCATCCATCGGGTTGAAAGCCGTGTGTCTGCGGGGAACGTGTTGCTTTGCTTTGCTTTGCTCTGCTTTGCTTTGCTTTACCTTATATGTGGCAACATTACAAGAGGACAAAAGCAACTAGGGCGTTCTGTTACTATCCGTAGTTGAGTCTTGCGATGTTGATTATTCTGCGCCGTATTCGTTCCGTCCGCCGTACACATGGAGCAAGGTTGCCACTTGACAAGGCCGACACATGGGGGGGGGCGCTGTGGAGTCAGGGATCCCCCGTCGGGAACCACTTCGGCTCCAACGAGATGTAAAGCATAGAGTAACGTGACCTGTCATTTTGGGTCCAGCCATGACCCGCTCGACGCCCACCAGGTACATAGAGAGGTACATAGAGAGGTGCTTGGGGGTAGGTACGTGCGGTACGTACCTCGTAGGCAGCACATCACGTCACCGCAACGCCATGGCAGCCTACCTCGGAACAAGACATAAAACCACGGGCAATTGGGCGGTGGAGTGCCTGTGCTGGCGAATTGCTGCGAGGCGGGCGTCCGAGTGGGCGTTCGCGTTCTGGGAAAAATGTTGGTCGGATTGTTGGATGGTGAATGACGAAAAACCCCTGAGGCCCCAAAAGCCCACGAGGACTATTCCTTATGGAGAATTTTGGCATCAAAAAAAAAATCCATTCCCTTTGCGGCCTGGTAGGGCGAGTTGCGGACTGGGCGGCGGGCCAATCAGAAATAGGATTGCGAATGAGACTTGTTCTTCTGCGCAGTACCGGGTACGTTCCGAAGGTAGTGTGCACCAACCCGGCCGGATCAACAGCTCCGGAATGAAAAAATAATAATCCACGGATTTACCTCGTGCAGTGCTTTGCCACCAATTGGGGAAGAACAAAAGAGAAAAAAAAAAAAAAAAAAAAAAAACCAGCATTGATAATAGTAATCATAAAATGCCATCACAAGCCGTTGTATGAAATGTCCACCCTTGGCGTGCAAAGGCCAGGTTATGGCTGTTCAAAGTACCTAGCACGTATCCCGAGATCATACGACGACAATGCCGGTAAAGCCCCCGGCATTCGCAAGACAATGATAACATAACAAAAAAAAAAGAATAATTTAGATTATTTAAAATTACGCGCTTTTTTCTCTCCCTCTCTCTTTTTCTTTTGGGACAAAGTACTGATTTTCGTCAGGGTTCTTTTTTTAGCTGGCACTTTTCACCTTCTCAACAACCTCACACCACTTCTTTTGTTTCGGCTACGCAAGGGGCTCGCCCGGGGCCTTGGGACTTGGAGCCAGCGGTGTGGTTCGGGTTGAGCGGTACCGACAACAAGGAAACATGCAACATTAACTAATATCCTTGAGTTGATTGAAAAACTAATCAGCGACACCTGCTGTTGTAGGATCGTCTGAGACATGCTTGCCACCTTACAAGTTTATCACATGGAAATTAAAAATAAAAATAAAACTAACGTCACCGTATTTTTTATTTTTATTATTATTTTTTTTCATCGCCACTGACACTTATACTGTACCTAGCCACGGGTTTATGCGGTGGTTTTTCGCGCACCGCGTTAGAAAGCCCTTCCCCAGCCGTAAGGAAACTGGAACAAGGATCGGCTTATATCAATTGTTCCTCCCAATGTCGCTGTAGATGAGCCCCGAGGTTGATTGCATAGTAAGCAGCCTCAGCCCTCTCGGCACAAGCTCAGCGCAAGGGGCCAGGGGTAAGCAAGGGCGCTGGCTGACAGGGCGTCACCGCTCGGATCATGCCTAATCTGTTTGTTCCAAGGGGGGTTCGAGAGGCGGAAAACGGTCAATGCCACCTGAGATCTGGGCTGGCGCAGCTTGATTCTTTCCGATGATTTCAGATTTCGTTTGTTGGAAATGCTGCCCGCGTAGGTTTGGCTTTGTGACGGGGCCATCCATCCGGATTGGAAGGGGGGTTGCGAATTGGCCTGGTGGGAAACCGGCACTGACGGGAAATAAAGACGTTGTTTCTCCCCCAAGTTCCACCCGCGGGGAGTCTCGCTCTCTATCTAATACGAGACCCAAAGCGAACTTTTTCAATGTACATACGAAAGCAGTTTGGATAGCATCGCCAAATGCGCTCACTTGTTATGGTAATGAAAGAAGATGTGGGTCCGTGATATGGGGGGTTGGTTGGTATTCTTATCGTGGTCCAAAAGGATCACAGCAACGCACGGGAGTACCCGAGCTATGGCGCGGCCTGGGGAAGAAGAAAGGGGGAGGGGGGGGGGGGGGGGGGTAGGT